>QGSO01000499.1:0-176500 GCA_011037825.1 Carya cathayensis | reverse complement strand
AGAAAAAAGAGAAAAAGAAAAAGAAGAGGAAAAGAAAAGATGAAGGAAAATTAATGAGGTCCAGTCCTCACGTCGGAAGTCCAAAAACTGATCAGCCGAAAACGGTAAAAACATAAAACGATTAAAATAAATTAACACTACATCAAATAAATAAATAAACACCAATAAAATATTTTAAACACATCAATAAGCTAAAATAAAATAAATAACTAGTAAAACCAATTATTTAAATTTTTAAAACCAAAAACAAGCCAAAATAAATTAAATCACAATTTAAATCCGACAGTCTAAAAAAATCCATTTAAAACTCGATAATTTAAAATAAAAGCACCATAAAATATTTAATTAAATTAAAATATTCCTTCAGTGAAAATACACATAAAAGCGGGTCATCACAACTGAGCCCAAAACTCTTTATCTTCTAAAACAATTCCATCTATCTCTTTCCCTATGTTGCTCTTAGAATGACTTGATGCAATCCATTTATCGCACGTAAAAATTTGTCTCAGTTCTTTCTTCAATAAGAGCAAGCATTAGATACTTAAAAAATTTGTCGCAAGCCTTGTAATTGTAGGACGACACAGATCATGACCTTTGGTGAAATCTTGTCTCATCAATGCCAAAACCCAACCATGGTAATAGATGAGCTTTGTTATCTTTTTTGCCTTTTTTATAGTACCATCAATAATGGAAAAATATCTTGGATCACAAAAATTCTCCAACATCAAGTCTATGCAATGAGCTGCACAAGGGGACCAGTAGAAAGAGCCATACTTCTGCTGTAACTTTTTTCCTGCAGCTTTATAACTTGCATCATTGTCCATTATGAACTGCACAAGATTCTCAACTCCAATTTCTTGAACAACCTCATCAAAGATATTAAATAATGTTTCAGCATCTTTTCTAAGGCCAGATGTATCAACAGACTTCAAGAACATTGTACCTTTCAGATAATAAACTAGAAAGTTGATTATTGATTGTTGCTTCTGATTTGTCCAACCATCTGCCATTAGTGTACAACTGGTCTCATTCCAAACCTTCTTAATTTTTTGTAAATAATCTTGAACCTCATTTACAACCATCTTTAACAAATTTCCTCTCAACTCATATAAATAAGGGCTCTTGAATCCTGACCCTATGGCAGTCATGGCATTGATAGCTGGTTGATAAAACTTGGATTGAGCCGCATTGAAAGGTAGATTAGAATCATACCACTAGCGTATTACAGCCATCTTTGCTTGTACAAGCATCTCATTCGAACATATAGAACTCTTAATTGAAGGTTGGGCTCCAAGAGTTGTTCTTGGAGCAAAAAATCTACTTAATCCCCCCACTGACTTTACAGTTCCAGATTCTCTTGACTTTCCCTTACCTTTTGAAAGCTAAGACTGTCCCTTTATACTATTATTATCATCAATATCATAAGATGTTAAATCTATATTGCCTCCAATCTCTAGGCTTATTTTTCTTTTCTTTTGTTTGCTTTTTTTCATTTCATAAAGTAACTCATTCATTTGCCATTTTACATCTTAAGAGACCTTTTTACATGCTTCTACATTGCCTAGAATCCCAGCTAGTTGATACTTCAACCGAGTGATCCCACCACCTATAATTATTTTATTACAATATAAACATTCAGTATTATTTATTGCCCCCGGCACTGCACGTGCATGGTCCCATGCTGGATCTTCTGATCTTACAGGAGCAAGTGTTATAGATGCAGCACGGGTTGATTGACAACTAGACATTTTTATACTCCTATATAATAATTCATAATTCAACACTAATTCAAATTTAAGTGTTCAACACTTAATAGACTTAAACTTAACATAATTGATCAAATGGATTCAAAAATCATCTCATTCAAATTAACCTATCAATCAATTTCTCACAGTGGCTTGTTATTTTTATTTGTACTAAGTTTTCATTTTTAATGTAGATTGAGCCTCCAAAGAGTTGTAATTGTTGAACTTTAGACATATCGTTTTTTATGAGTGGCTAATTAAAAAAAAAAAAACAATGTTTTATATATACAGGCCATATATGTATATATTCGTGTAACATTATTAGCGTATCCCATCATTCATAAAATATGATTTTTTTTTTTTTTTATCACATGAATGATCATTATACAGTTAAAATTAACAGTAAATTTATTGAATTCTCTACATTTCTACCCAAGACAAACACATCCAAACGTCATAATGGGCATTTTTCCCAAGGAGCTGGCAAGAGATCACTTTATTTACAAGTCTAAAAAGGTAGGACATGATTTATCATCATCGTGTAGCATATACTCCTGGCCTCCAATTAATATGCAAAAGATACATTTCACGTAAATCAGTTGTTACATAGTGTTTAAGTCCTGCACCATAAAGACATTTTATGGCATTTCTATCAAATATATATATATATATATATTTATGGCATTTCTTTCAATGGAAGATTGATTCACTGAAAAATGTTACGCGAATATATACATATACAGCCTATATATATAAAATAATTTTAAAAAATGAGAAAATAAAAACAATGTTTTGTGTGGGAGTAGAGATGGCTGATGCTAATTACTAAACCATGAAATGTTATTTTTTTTTATTTCTTATGTAGATTAAAAAAAAAAAAAGAATTCAAGAAGTTGAAACTTGAAATACCTTAAATTTAATCATGAAAGATCAAAAGGTGATGTGTCGGAGTCCAGGTTTTTGACATGCCATGCCACATCTTCATCAGTTCATCGTTGCTTTCTTCAAGAATCTGAATGGTCAACCAAAACAAGTGAAAACCAGCAAGTAAAATGGGATAAGCAATTTCCACTAAAGTGCATATTGCGCAGGCCAGGAAGAGGAAAAAAAGAAAACGAAAAAAGAGCACACAGCAACGAGATCAAAGAAGAGAAGAAAACACCAAGAAGATGAAATTGAAAATGAGTAAAATCTGATACTAACTCCAGAGTGCGGCGGCCAAAGAAAGAAGAAAAGAACAAAAAAGCGAAAAAACCTAAGGACTAAATGGGATTAAATGACATAAATAACCCTGAACTTTTAATTAAATTACAAAAATGCCATAACTAGATAAATTGACTCTGTACCGGCCGAAACAGTCTGGTACCAGCTGGTACACTCGGTATTTTTACCAGTATGAAATACACATTTTATGTACCGGATTCATGGCCAAGCCGGGCCGGTACGGTATTAAAAACATTGGTTGTGACCTCAACTCTCTCTATGTCTCCCATGCCCTCTCTCTTCCTAAGTCCCCAATGTCTCTCTACAGACCTTCGCTATGGCAAGAGGAAGCAAAACTAGGAGGACAAAATCCCATTCCAAAGCATCCGGCAAGAAGAAGAGAAATGCAACTGTTTAAGAACAACAACAACAAGGAGCACTGGTCGGCCAGCCACGCTCTAACCACTTCCCATGAGGATTCTCACAGACATTCTCTTGAGGCTACCTTTCAAAATCATATTCAGTTGCAGTTGCATGTGCAAAACATGACTCACTGTTCTCTTAGACCTCGTCTTCGCCTAATTGTATCAAGCAAGAGCGCTAAAAAGGACATCCTTAAACAATACATTTTACGTGGTCGATCTCGAGGCATCTAGTAGTAGTAATCATGCTATTTGTATCTATCACTATACCGCACACTACAGTGAAGTTTAACACACAAACTCAATTGTCTCCCCAAAGCAAACTTAGTCTAGTGAATTTTTGCAATGGGTTGATTCTTCTATGCGAGTCCTTCCACGTGGATCTATTGGCGGAGCGGTTATATGCATGCAACCCAATAATGGGCGAGTTCGTCATTGTATCTTCAATTTTCTATGATCCATATAATGAAATAATAATCAGTTAGAAAATATTGCACCTCCCTCCATTATAGTTCGATAAAGAATTTAAACTAATTATGAGAGAATGATTACCCTAACAAGTTACCTTCGAGTGTCTCCCAATGACTAGAGGTACAATTCTATTGTAGGTGAGAACCCTTAACCTCTCAGTGTTATTTATAGACTTCTGGTCATCATGAAATTTAGAGACATTCGTGTCCCACTATGACTAGAATAAGAGGTATTTGTCTACCACTATGCCTCATTAATTAAGTGATAATATTTGAACTAATGTAAAACCGTTAGGATATGGGTGTGTAAGACATAGAGTTTTAATAAGACTCTTACATTCTCCCACTTGGCTCATATGCCTATAAAATAGCTTTTTCCGTTCATGAGTTTATTATAGGAAATTAACCATTCAATGCCGTTCATTTCCAAAAAACATTTCTAACTCAAAATACATTACATGAGTTCCGTAACATCAATATCAAATCAACTACTAATACAAGTCATAGCAGTCATTTGTTATATAACCAACAAGTTTCCTTTCATGTACTACAACATTAGTAACTTAATTTAGCATGTCTATTTTAAACATTATCTTATCATCATTCATCTACACCATTCAATGTACATATAAAGTGGATAGACAGAAAAAAATAGAAACAACTATAATAAATATCTTTCAATGTCCAGTAACAAAATACTAAGCATATTAATGATCTTTTTAACATATTCACATCATGGATAAAGACATAAGACCCATCTTTTCAACAATTTCTTTAAAGTATAATCATTAATGCAATATTAATATGGATATATTTATTTTTGTACTTTCTCTTTAACACTTAGGCATTTAAAAGTTTATTAAATACTCATCATTTACAGAAAAATACTATGAGGAATTCTTGTTATACATTATTAGCAGCTTGGCTATAAAGTCGACAATTCTAAGTCTTAAGATAAATTTTTTAAATCGTATACCATACACTGTGACCTCAAAGTATATCACAAACTCAACTCCTATTATATGTGAATCAATAAGAGATTTGTCTCATACTTTTTCATAAAATAACTGTACTAGATTGCAAAATACATAACCATAACTGCATTTTCTATCATTAGAGCAATTCCACAAAATAGAGTCTGAATATCTAGTTACTTTAAGAGTATCAGTTTAAAGGCAACAATATAATCCCTAATTTCTTGCAAATAATTTTACACTCTTTTCAAAGTTTTTAGGTCAAACATCATTTAGTTACTTTGGCAATAACCAAGGATATCAACTGTAAAACTGATATTCAACTGTATACAAGTTTGTGCAACCATCAAATTCTTTATAACCATCATATATATAATTTCTTTAACAATATAATCAATTCGAAAATACTGTCAAATACTGAACATGTCACATTTTATTTTTAAAGCATTTATTGACCAACAATTCTACATGCAAAATCTTTCAAAATTCTATACAAATATACTGAGACAATTCTAACATTCTTCGTCTTAGTATTAAAATTCTATTCCAATTATGAAGGATGTCTTATTCATAAATTTCATTTTTAAAGTTTTTTAAGACATAACTTTAATGTTATACTGCAAACCATGACCTATACCTGCCAAAATGTTATATACATGCATACCATAAATATAAATATACTCACACTAACCTTTGGGTATATACATTAATAATAAATATTTTTCTTAAATCCAAAAATAATATTGATATTATCAAATTTCAGATACCATTTAAAAAAAAAAACTTTTACTTTTTCTAAGTAGTACTTTTATTCTTTTCTTGTAGATTTTAAACCTTCACTCTACAATTATTTCTACATCCATTTGATGTAACTCTTAATCGTAATGAGTTACTAATGTTATAGTTATTTTGAATGAGTCCTTTCATATTTATTAGAAAATCTCTCTTTCTGATCGGTGCTCATTTCTGAGTAAAATCTTTGATTACAAATTTGATTTTATATCGTTTAATGTTGTCTTTAAAGTCAGGGTTTTGTCTCTAAGACCAAATATATTCGACTTTTTGTACTTTTTAGATAATTGGATGAAATCACAGACTTTACATTATTTCATAAGTTTCAATCAATCTTTTATGTATCAATCTTTTATAGTATCACCTTTTTCTATAACTTGTGAAAACACATGTAAACTTTTATTTGTTTCTATGTTAAATTCAAATCTTAAAAATACACCTCATAGTCTAACCAAATAGCAAATCAAGATATTACATGAGATTACTTGTTCTAATATCTCCATGGCCAATTCTTCAGTAGTGTTGCTCTGATTTGTTTGTTGTTCCATATTATCATTGAGATAAAACAGGAAGAAAACTACAAGCATTTTTGAAGTACAATAATACACTTCACGACAATCACATTTCTAGTTTTTACACTCTCACTAGTTTTGCCAACTTTAAGGAATTTGACATTTCAATTTTCTCAAAATTTAAACTACAAATAGAAAATAATACAGCCTAAATTGTTTGAATCTCCCGACTAATCAATAATGATAATGTACTCAATAACTATTATATGACTCAACTCTCTTTCATTAGGGTTATAAAATATTAATTTAACTTGACTATTCATACATGTATATCTTTTAAATCAATCTATAATTCAAAAATAAGTCATTAAGACTACAATACTAAAAACACAATATAAGTTCTACATCATTTTTTTAAGAGTTTTACTATAATTTTTTCAAGAAGTTAACGAAATAGGTCAGGATTATGGCCAAACTCTTAATATTTTTCATGACACTACTTTAATCCAATTCGATAATTTTCACCTTTCTGCCTAACTACATTTCTTCCTCGGGAGAAGCACATCAAGAATTACCAATGGTTGAGACTTCTTATGTAGCAGATAGATACATCCATACCATGAAAATCATCTATGAAAGCAATGAAATACTTTTATCTATCAAACATTATAGAAAAAAAGGTTTACATCGGTCTATATGTATTATCTCAAGATATTTTCTATTCCTTGTGGCATCTTTTCTTGATATGTTTGATTTACTTTTATATATATATATATATACAAATCAACACACATCATGTTAAATCCTTTTTTTTTTTTATTATTCTTTCACTTATTTATTTACCAAGCAAAATTAATGCATACCACAACCACCGTCAAAGCAAGACTGGGTCAAAACTAGCCCCACAATAACCCTATTGAAATAAAATAAAGTAGAAATAAAACTTGATCTAACAAGATAAGATAGTTAACTTAAGGAATGTATTAAAAGTAAGAGATGGTTACCAAATAAGAAGACAAAAAGGAGGGAGAGCTATGAGAGAAACGAGACTTTTGATCTTCATATTCCTTTTCAACACCTTATTCTTTATTTTCTCCATATCCAATGTAACAATAGTTTCATGAGAAAGAGAGTTTGTATAAAACTTTCTTCATGCTGGGTCTCCTTCATATGCATAATGTCTAGCCCATCATATACCTAGCTCACAAAAGAAAAGTAGTAACGTACGGTAACCCACCCCATAACTTTTCCTCCCTCATTCTCCCTCCCTCTCAATTTCTTAACACCTTCCCCTCTCTCTTGGTGCGCACACACAACACAACTCTCTCTCTCTCTCTCTCTCTCTCTCTTGCCATATATTCTACTGCAACTCCCCAAATTCTCTCTCTCTCTTTTTTTTTTTCTCCTCACAACCATTTCATAATAAACTCCCACCTATTGACAGAGGCTTTATAAAAAAACTCCAAATGGAAATCTCTCTCTCTCTCTCTCTCTCCATTTCTTTGATAGTGGAACTAGTCGACGATAAAAAGTTTCGCACGTGACCTCAATCCTAGTCTTTACATTTTCTCTTGAATTTTTCATAAAATAAGTCTCTTAATTATCATGTAAATAATTTGCTTATCAACCTCAAAAGTGGAGTATCTGTTAAAGTGAAAAGGCTGAAGATGTTAGACAGCAGATTCACTACGCTTTGGGCAATAAGGAAATCAATGTAAATGATGATCTCATTCATTTTTCAGAAATTAGTTTGGCAATATATTGTTTTGAAGTGGTCTAAGTAGATTCTTATTAAGGTTTGGCCATTTTTAGTTGTTAATGAGAAGTCAAAACGTAACAATAAAGTTAGATTCATCGTATTTCTGTGGACTGAAAATGTTAGATATGTTATTTTGAGAAGGGCTAAAGGGAGATTCTAGTACTTGTAGTAATTGTTATATGGAGTAATGAGCAATTGCAAAGAAATCCATAATAATAAGGTCTGCCCAGAGTTGTTAAGTATTAAATTCTTGAAATCTTAATTATTGAAGGTTACATCAAAGCGTATGTACATACGCTTACAAGAAAAACGAGCTTTTGTGACCAATTAATAACAACGAAAAGAGTATTAGCAACCAATAATACTCTTTTCGTTACTATTAATTGATTGCAAAAGCCTGTTTTTCTTGTAGGTGTATATGGTTTTGGGATTTCATTGTAATAAAGTTATGGAAATACTATAAAGTTTACAAAGGTTTTTAATTTATTTTTGGGTTTTGAAATAGGCAATGAAAATGTCAACTTTTGGTGAGCAAACGAGATAAGTAACTTCTTAATAGGTTTTTATATATTGTGCATCGTTAGTTTCAAGATTTCTATTTATATGCATCTTTTATGCTATTTAGGATATGCTTTTGGGAGAAATGTACAAAATTTTGCGAACCTTATATGTTTGTCATACCTCGAATATTCTTGTATAATATTTGGGAGTTTATAATTTTGTGAGCCAAGTGATATATTTTATCTGTGTACCTGTGACATTGTATATGTGTGGTACATTGATGTCTTTGTGGCATCCATGATGTATGTGTGACATATTGACATAGTTGTGGTATAACCGTATAGAATATCATGGTGTCTTCGTGCATTATGATATATCTATTTGGCATTTTAGATGTCCTCGTACATCTATTGGTGATTTTCCTTATTGTTGAACAAGGTGGATTTACTATGTGAAGAATCGAGGGTTTAGATAGTTATGAATTTTACATTTTGATTACCTAAATATTGTTGTCTTATTAAACGAATTTCTATTAATGTACTTTTAATTTATACTATATATTTTGGTTATAGTTACTCTGACAAATTCTTTGGGAAGTATCATAATGAAGTATTTTATTATAGTTGGGTATTGTTTAGAATGCTTACATTAAAATTAGGTCGATCTTCAAAAATTGGTTAACAATGGATAAGTCCGTATTTTAGATAGGACTCCCACCGTTATAAATTTGGGGCGTTACATAATGATCCATAGACATAAACTATATAGCCGAACAACGTTAAATCTATGCATGGGTTGTAATACCCGAACCTATAAGGAAAATTCTATGTCATACAATTTATTTAGATCAATTTCTTTCTCCATGTATTTATAAAGTTAGGAGTCTTCATTATCATGATTTTTAGTATTCATTTATATTTTCACGAAATGATTTTATGTCATCTTAAAAATTATTTTTAAAGCTCTATATACGTTCTAATCTAAGTAAGATCTTGTGTATAAGAGAAAATAACAACACCTTTAGGAAAATGGTGAAACCGATTTTCCCTAGTCCATAATTTATTTCTTGTTTATTTTAATGTCCACCACACATGTATGGTTTAAAGAAGGAAGATTAACATATCATTACTTAAGGTTTGGATGTTGAGATCTCATCTTATCTCATTTCAATATCTCTCATCTCATTTCAATATCCAAAAGTCACTTAAAGGTAAATGTTTTTCAATTTTAAATATTCAACTTTTTCATATTGATTATACCTAATCATTAAAAATTTTCCAAACTTTTACATAAAACATTAAAAAAAAGAACTTTTCAAGTCCCTAAACAAAAATAATATTATAATAATATTTTAATTTTATAATATTTTATTTCAAAACCCCATAAAACATCTTAACTCAAATTATTTTACTATTATTTACAAATTTTTCATTTTATCTTATCTCAACATCCAAACATGGCCTTAGGATAATAAACACATCCCCTCCTAATCGAGACAGCAAGCAAGTCTACTCTTTAGAAAACTTTTCTTTACTCTTCATGTTTCACGCGGTAGCTTTTCCTCTTCCTTTCTTGCACTTTGGTTTTCCTATTCTAGAGTGGTGCTTTAGCTTGAATTTCATCTACAAGTAGACTCAATTTTTGGTGAGTTCAAATGTCCATCTCCTCTCTCTGGAGTTTGTGCTCTTCATGTATACAACAACCATATGTTATTCTCTAACTCTCTATGCTGCCGATTTCAATAGGTTTAAATTTAGTTATCCTTAATACCATTAATCTATTAGTTGTATAGTTGCATGGATAACCAAAAGGAAGGAAAATATAATCAATAAAAATCAACCCCACCTAGTGGGATGAAATATCCCAAGCCCAAATAAATCAAACCCAGCCCACTAAAGGGGCCCTAACTAGAGGACAAATAAGAAGAGAGAGAAAGAAGAGACAAAGAGGGGACAAGGAAAAAGAGAGTGTCAGAAGGAAAAGAATGAAGAGACAGAAAAGAAGAGAAAATGGAGAAAGGAGGGAAAGCAAGTCTGGCACACCAATGATGAGTGGAATAAAACTGCCTTCACTACCACTCCCAAAGCTAGAGATAAAAATGGATCAAACTAGACTTCAATAGGGGTTGGGACTTCTTCTTCTTTAGCTTCTTCAACCTAATGACATGAGTTCCAGCAACAATATCTCCACCAAAAGATAGTCCTCCGATATTATTGTAAAATAATGATAAAAAACTATAAGAGACTGTAAAACAAGCATATTATTAGTGAAATCTCCCTTTCCTAAACTCTTATGGATGTAGGCCTAATGCCAAATCACGTAAATATGTCTATCTTTCTCTATTTATTTTCTCTGGATTTATTTACAAGTTATGGATGTACACATGGACATTGTACATTCATACTAGACCACTGCCTGGGGCTCCACAAAACACTAGTTGAGGCCCAGATTGCCATAATGGGCCAAGAATGACTCTTCCTCCCCTTCCGGCCTGTTGTACGATTTTTGACATTAACATTTATTAGAGCTCAATACAAAAAAAAAAAAAAAATCCTCTTTGATAAGAGACTATGCGCTAAAGCACTTTTCCTCTTTATTTTCAGCTCATGTATTCACTCTATAAGATTGGAACTCTAGTTTAAATTTCATTTGGAAGAAGATTCACTTTAGGTAAGTATAAGAAACTAATTTCAATTTCTAAAAGTTGTTCACACAATTACACATCGATTTTAGTTTATGGTTCAACCCTCCATTTTTGTGTGTAAAACCTTTAGAAATCAGTGTGTAATTGTGAGTTACCTCCCCAAGCAAATAACTTAGGTGAACAACCAAGGATTTCACCCAAACTATCAAGTTTTTCAACTATGATTTTCTAGTTTACCAAGAACTACACCAATTAATTCTCTTGCTGTTTTTCTTGCTTATGTAGTTTGGATTATGGTTAAAGGAGGAAAGTTTTGAAGCAAGAATATAACCAAATTGTTGGCTGTACAAGTTAGTGTAGACCAAAGTCTAGTTTTTTACTATACAATCTATTTTAGTTCAAATCAGCCCCTTTCATTTCCATCTTCAATTTCATCTTCTACTTAACTAAGTTTACTTATTTGTGTGATAAACTACTGAGAATAAAGAGCCCTTGTGACACCCTCGATCAAGGCGTTAGGATGATGACAACACGGGTCACACATCCCAACGACAAGTGCTAAGTGTGTATACATGCAGAAAGTGTACAATAAAAACGCAGCAGATAAATTAAATAAGTCAACTAAGTACCATAATTTTAAATACAAGTTTACCCAAATAAAAGTATTACCGAAAATTATATAGTTATTCGTAAAAATAAAGTAAAAAGCCAAATATATAGACAAAAGGGAAACAAATCCCATAATCCAACAAGCGACCACATGTCACTCCTTCGGCAGAGCTGATCCCTCAGGCTCAACGTCTTCATATGCATCAAAATCTATGATTCTATAAAATGGAACCGCATGGTGTCGAATATCGTCAAATTGTGAATCTCAATAAGTTATAAACCAAATAAAATAAGAGATGAAAATACATTCATGCAACCAACAAAATGCGTGCATATGACGAAATATGCATGAAACCAGAAATCATCATTTTCCAAAAATAATTATTTCTAATACACACCAAAATCCCATTTTGGCCCAAAAACCAAATCCATTAAATAACATCCGCCATTTTCCCAAAAAATAGCCCAGTATAAAAATTCACAATTTTCCTAAAAAATGGTTCACATATACATTTATTAAAAACCGCTATTTTTTCAAAAAATGGCCCATTAACCAATTAACACTGTAGGCGGAAATCACAAGCGGAACTTTACCACCATCCCTGCTTACCACCATCCTTACCGTCTGCACCGTAGGTAGGAAACACAGGCAAGACTACCACTATCCTTGCTTACCACCATTCCTACAGCTCCCACTGTAGGTGGAAATTGTAGACGGGACTACCACCATCCCTACTTACCACCATCCTTACCATGTGCACCATAGATGAGAATAATAAGCGGGACTCTACTACTGTCTCTGCTTACCACCATCCCTACAGTCTCTTTTATCCTTTCTCTCAATCCTTACCAATCATTTATCACCAATCAACCCAAATCTCTTTCTCACATGAAAACCCAGTTTTTATGTACAATGCATAAATATGCATGGCATAATGCAATAAAAATCATGATGCCAAACACAACATAATACACGCAAACACAATTCATCTTAATAAACAAACTATCCTCAAATCCAACAGACCCTCATACTTCTCGGACTCCAAGTCTAGCACAACCAACCAACTACAAAAAAGTTGTTAGTGCAAAAATATAATTAAATCTCCAAAAATTCTTTAAAAAATTACTTACAATGCTAAAATATAATTTTCAGAGGATCAAGGAGGTGCAAGAGGCAGCAGCACAACAACATAACAGTGCAAAATGGACAAGGGTCGTGGGTTTAAAAAATCTAACTTTTGAATGGGGACAAATGAAGACTTGGGATAGCTAGAGAAGAGTTTAGAGGTATTGGTGAAGCTAATGGTAGTGGTGGTTGGTCGTGGGTGGCGATTGGAGGCCAAAAAATTCAAATCGAAAAATACAATGGATGGGCTTCACTGGTGGTGGATCGGAGCTGAGAAAGGTTGGGTTAGGTAGCTGAGAGACCAATGATGAAGTTGTGAAGAGGTGGTGGCCAAAGGTGGCGCGACGACGGTGCTAAAGTGAAAAAGGGCCGTAGCTTGGAGCTACTCGTGGAAGCTAACAGCGGTGAGGGAGGAGCTGAAAATGGGTAGGTGAGGTCGCCGGCTGGAGGGGAAGAAAATGGGGTGGGCGATGACGGACACGCCAGCGAGCTGTAGGGTATGAAGAAAACGGACGAAAATGAGAGAGGGAGACGTTGCGCGCGGAAGGAGCAGAGGAAAAAGGAAGAAGAAAAAAGAAAGAAAGAAGAAGAGAAGAAGGGAAAAGAAAAAGATGAGAAAAAGAAAAAGGCAGGGAAAGAAATGAGGTCCAATTCTCACAACTTGGGTCACAAAATTGATCTAACGAAAAGAATTTCAAAACAGTAACTTAAATTAAAAACACAATAACCAAATAAAATAAAATAGTAAATCTAACAATTACATAATTTAAAACAGTGAGCAATTTAAATAATATAACAATAATTACTAACAAGGAAGATACATTGAAATAAATTTCACAACTTATAATATCATAAAATAATATAAAAAAACTCTTATAAATTTTAAAATAATAGGACCAATAATAAAATAAATTAAATAATTATTTACTTAAAATATACGTAAACACGGGGTATCACAGTCCTAGTTCTTCACACTTTGTATTTCCAACAAGTTAACTTACAAGCTATCAACCACCCCCACCTTTGATAAAACTCCAGATTTTGATTATTTTTTGTTTCCTTCAATTCAAAGCAACTTCCTATCATTTATATATTTGAATTCATAGATGGGCACTTAGTTTAGTTGTGATTTCTGGTCTTGTAAAACATAATTTATATTGTATAAACCGAAATGGGACAGCTTGTGCTAAAGCTTGATGGACATGCTATGGGTTGTGATTTCCACATTTGATGGAATAAATATTATGGAGGATGGGATAGAAATAAGTGGTTTGAGTAGTAACATAAATGAAGCTGGAATGATTAAGAATTTACCTTAAGTTGGTTGATGTCTAAGTGAAGAGAAAGTAAATGAAATCCTTGACTTCCTTCTTGGGTTTAAAGTGAAGAACAAACTGAATTTTGTAAGGAAGGCTAAATGTGGATTTCTCTTTGATATATTATTTTTATTTTCATGAAATAAGATTTATTGAGATACAAGAGAAACCAAAGATTAACCGTGGAGGTAAGTAGTTATGATCATGCTTCTTACACCATATTTCTTATTAATATGCTCTCTTTGTGTTTGATATTTTAGCTGTATGGTGTAACTACTTACTAAGTATTTGATTCCCTTTTATGTTTAATGTTTTAAAAGTTCAAATAATGATGAAGACAAAGNATATTTCTTATTAATATGCTCTCTTTTTCTAAAAATGCTTCTTTGTAGTAAAATAGTAAATATATGTAATGTATAAACCTTTCTTGATAGGTCACGTTATGTGGCGCCCCCAAAATCCCCACGTACGGATACGGGGAATTCGAGGCGCCCGGATGGTGACATCACGGGTCACCATCCTAACGACGAGTGCCAAGTGTGTGCAAGCGACAAATGTGCACAAGAAGATACGCAGCGGATAGCAAAGTCAAATACTAAGTACCAGAATTTTTTCTTAAATAAAATACAAAACGGTTCAAAGGTACAAATAAAATATTACATGATATAAATATTGTTTTAAAACTAAGTACAAAGCATAACTTCAAATCAGAACTCCGGCGGAGCCGCATCCTCGGGCTCAGCCTCCTCCTCCTCCTCGAACACTGCATCAAAATCTACGGTACCAAAAATGGTGCCGCAGGTAAGTAAAATCCAAACACCACTAGATAAAAGCATATTAAACTCAAACAACAATGCATGAATGAATGTCAATGCTCCAAAACTCATAAATCATATTTTCCACGCACGCCAAAAACCCATCTGGCTTAAAAACATAACCTTTAAAACCAAGCCTCGCCATTATCCCAGATAATGGCCCAAACCACCATTTTCCCCGAAAATGGATCACAAGACCATCGCCATTTTCCCAGAAAATCTGAAGAGGAAGACACCACTTAGGGAGGAGAGATAGATGTTTAAAATTGTTGGGTTGGTATTGTTGATGGAGTTTTAGTTTATGTTGTGTTTTGTGAAACTTTTGATGAACATGATGGACTTCTGTTTATGTATCTTGAGAAAAAAATTTTGTAAAAAAAGAAAAAAAAACGGGATCTTCATACTATGTAAATAGTTATGGTTTAATGTGTAACTAATGAGAAAATTTCTTTTTTATATTATGACAGACATTTTATTTTCAGCTTTAAAAGTTATGAAAAAACTAAGAGTGTAATTGGTCTGGTCTGGGGGGATGGGGGTCATAGATCGAAAATTTCAGTCCACCCTTTTTGCCGGACCGGACTGGACCGATTATACCTATAGACTGGACTGGATCATTAGTTATCGGTCCGATTCAGTCCATTTTCCTCTTTTCTCTTTTTGGAAGATAAGTTAATATAAAAAATAATTAGATTAATAAAATTAAAATTAAATGAACTATTTAATGTGTATTATGTAACTAACTCATTAAAAAAATAATTAATTATAATTATATTTATGATGTTAGTAGTTACTAACTTAGTACTTTATTATTCAAAATGGCCTATATTAAAATTCTAAAATTTAATATATGGTTAATGAATATTAAATAATTTTATTGTCCATAGATTATTTATGCTTACTTGCAACTTAGGTATCTTAAAAAAAAAAATTACCTGATTACTTTAATTAGGTGTAAATAGTAGAGTATATATCTACATAATAAGATATATTATCATCTGATTTAAGTTCTTGAGACTTTCATATTTTATCATATGATATATTAATTAATTGATAGCGTATATTATTTTACATTTTATATTACAAGGGTTTATTTGATTCTATTATTTATTTATTTATTTATCAAGTCATGTATNAAAGTATTGTTAAATGTTAATAATATAATTATATTCTAAATATTAAATGTTAATTATATTCTAATTAATTTAATTTATTTGTTTGGAATGAGAAATTAATATTTTAATATTTGATGAATGAATAGTAGTCTTCCATCTTTAGCCAACCACTGTAGCAAAAGTCTAAATTATTTTAGATTTGGCCAATCCAATGTGAAGGGTTTTTGAGCCAAATTATATAAAATTTGGCCAAACATCCCATTTGGCCAAGCCAATGTGGATGCTCTAAAACTAGCAAGTCATGGGGACTCTTTTGTAGAAATTCAAGGAGAAAGGAGCTTTCTGGGTCAATGCCTCAAAGATGCAGCTGTTTAACCTACTGTTGCACACGAAATAGCTGGGAAACAAAATGCATATCAACACCTCTAATTAAGGTCTAGACGTAGTTCTGCATAAACGGAAGGTTTTTCATAGGAAACACATCATAAAAGACTCGTTGACATAACACGAAAATGTTTCTTTGAATTTTAAAAGGGGCTCTCCGTTGTCACGACTTTGTGCGAAGGAAGAGATTTTGAAGAACTCAAGAAAAAGAAAAGCCACTTTCAATAGCTTGGTATCATATTCTTTTAACCAGCCGATAAAAATACATAAAAGCCAACCATTATTAGAGTTTTGGCGCAAACTGTACAGTTAAACTTAGGTAAATTGACGCTTGCTAGTATACTTAACCCTGTACCCCTCTTGATCTTTACAGCGTTCATGTGTTTTTCAGCTTTCCATCTTCATTGGTGTGAGCGTGCCTGAAGTGAAAAATACCGTTAAGTCCTCGTCCCTTGGCAAGTTGTTCCAGTTCTTCAATCTTATGTCTAAGAAGCTCAACCTCTTTAGCCAAATCTTCATCTCTTTGCTTCATTGCCTTAAACATTCAAATAAAACATCACCACCTTTTAATATCTTCACAGAAAAAAGATAAATTATTGACTCTTACAAACATTGTGAAAAACCCATCACATGGGAAGCATTTGAATCACGCCTTCTTATTTTCTTAACCAACAGATGGCGAGAACTTACTGAATTTCCAAAGAAGTTAGTATAAATTATTCTTGATGGTAGAGCTACTTTGACATACTATATAAATAACTCTTGATCCTCTTCACCACTCAAGCAAAGCTTATGAGATTTTTCATCACTAACATAAAAAATAAAAGAGAGAGAGAGAGAGGGAGAGAGAGAGAGAGAGAGAGAGAGGGGGGGGGGGGAGATCGAGATTTTTTATTTTTTTTATTGGCACCGAGTGTCCAGGAAAAGCATCTTGACTAATCCAGGGAGGGAAGATCGAGATACTCAACCAAATTTTAGAAATCATTGTGCCACCATCAATACTCTTTTAAAGATCTTGTTTATCATATAATCAATCAAATTTATTAATATATTGAACTATTCTTGTGCATCATGCAAGTCTATGACTATTTTAATAGAACTAGAGGCTATCCAATACTTTACACCGAGTACAAGGGGAAAAATAATATACTGCCTGCATAAGATTATCCCCTCTCAAAACAACCATACGCATTCTTCCATAGACATATTAGTCAATTACCAAGGAAATAACTGAATCAGCTTTGAAAGAAGGAAGCTTAAATTGAGCATCATCTGAAGGATACTTGAAGAATATATATATATATATTTTGAATAATACTTGAAGAATAATAAAAAGAAAAAGGATCTCAAGGTCCATTATGTGTATCTTATATCAGAGGAAAAAACAAATAAGTACCTGCAATTCCTGCCTGCGCAATTCCTCCTTTCTTGCCTCAGATCTAGAACTTCTTTGCACCTCAAAAATAACAGCAGCACCAGCAACCTACAGATCAAATGGAGAGAATGAAAGTATATCCAGTAACCCTTAGGGGTTGGCTCAAGTGGTAAAAGCTTTGGGCTTGGGTGCATGCTCCCCCCAGGTCTAAGGTTCAAATCCCCTTGGGTGCAAACAATCTTTAGGTGCCATCGGACGAGAGGATTTTCCTCTTGAATTATCTGAGGTGCACTTGCAGGAAAAACTCCTTGCCGAAGGCCTGTGCACCCTTGGGATTAGTCGGAACGCTGTTCCTGGACACCCAGTGCCAATAAAAAAAAAAATGAAAGTATATCCAGTACATACATTGAGTCAAAGCATCATGAATGAAGTAAGAATGAGATCAAAAGTGTAGCAAGAAGCCATTCTCCCAAAACCTTTGCTGTACATACAAAATTAATTGGTTTCAAGTTTATAATGTACTCGCCAAATTGACAATCAGTATGTCTCTGAACACCCTTTTCTGACTAGAAACAAAAAATGACAACATAACATTTGGCTGAATCATATCTATATTTATTCATAATTGTTGATTTGGCTTCCCCGAGTTGAACTGGACATATATGTTATCTTATATGCCAAGCAAGTACTACATTATCTTTTGTCATATTTTCATCTGCACTTGGGCATTTCCTAGCAATGACTGACACTAGGAAATCCGTAAAAAATAGATCAACATCCAAGATGGGGGGAGCCTACTGCAGGCATTAGGAAAAACAAATGACAATGAGACTCTGAGCTAGAGCACTTGCCATAATTTAGCAGACTCGGAAGCCTCCCTTCAATGGGCACCCACTTACCCCAGGCTCTATATCAAGTATTTCAGATATATGAAAACTTATAAACAATTGCTCCCCCTAAAAATACAATGTGGGGTGGTTAACTAAGATCCCTTTCAGAAAATCTTAAAAAAGGGCACCCTGAAATTATAGAACTCGTGGGTAGATCAAGTAGAAAAAGAACAAAACAAATAAACAGGGTTTAAAATGGTAGTCCCTATCTGTTGGCGACAAAACAAAACAAAATGAAAACCTTGAGGTTCTAATTCTACTTTAGAATGTGGATGCTAGAAATAACAGAGAAAGGGAACAGTGAAAGGGAAATAGAGTAAACAGAGTAAAAATAAAGAAAAAGAAGAAGAAAAAATAAAAAAATAAAAAAAGAAAGAACAAAAAAAATGACAGAAAAATATTATTTTCTCCATAAATTTTTTTTTGATAAGTAAAACATAGCTAAAAAATTGTAAAACATAGCTAAAAAATTCTTTAAAACATATATTCGTAAACTCAACCTGACTGTTTAATTTTTTTGAAAAAAGAAACTAAATGTCAATGATATCTATCAACTTGCTTATTCATGCTGAATGTCATGGTAGTTTAGAGTTTCCCCCTTATGATTTATAAGGTCTGTTCTAACTACTTATCTATTGTAGTGAATTGAAATTGATTCTTTTAGGACTTCTAATATTCTAATATATTTATAGTTAGATATTATGCTGGTTTAACTCTTGATAACTTTAATCAAACTCATTTTTTTTTATAAGTAGCTTTAATCAAACTCATTACATAGTAGATGTACAAATTGATATTCTATGGAAGTGTTAAGCCTTTTTTTTTTTTTTTATGAATAAACATGGTAGTAGCAACTGACCAAGGTTAGTACTATATACTATATCAAAAGTGATTACAGTGACATCCTATCTACTATAATACTTGGTAGGAGATTAGACTAGCCTATGACAGGGAATTCTTTGTCAAGTGGGGTCAAGCCATATCCACCACACTAAAGTCACAGTGATAAGAAGTTGATGGGAGACCATAACGAAATTGTAGTTGTGATACACCATAGTCACTTAGAAGTTGTTGGGATCTCACATTGCTTGGAAGGGAGACATTCTTGCTCTTTATAATGATTCCAAGGGATTCCAATTACACTATTGACTAGTCCTTTTGGAGTATGACCCAAATGTGGCTTGGGCCTTCTTTAGGTCGTTACAAATGGTATCAGAGCCAATCTCAACTAGAAGTGTGGGAATTGATCGTGTGGGAATTGAACCTGCCACCTATGATGGAATGGTCGGACAAGGACATTGGCAATTTCAAGGGGAGAGATTGTGATACACAGTACTAGGTTATACATGGCGAATGGGATCCCACATTACTTGAGAGGTAGAAGTTTTTGCTCTTTATAACAATTCCAATGGACTCTTATTGTACCATTGATTAGTCCTTCTAGAGTATGGTTTAGATGTGACTTGGGCTTTTCTTGGGTCATTACAATAGGTCATCGTTGCTCAAGGAGACTCAAACTAATGAGCTTACATCCATGAAACCTCATGAGAGTCAGCTTTACCGCTAAACCAAAACCCTTCTGCGTAAAAAAATTGAAGTTTAATTTCTGATTGCATGCAAAAATGATATGGAAAAAGCAGGAGTAATCAGATACACTTAGTGAACTGGAAATGAGTTACCGTGAAGACAAAGAGCTCCCCAAGAAGATCTGCAGCAGCTTGAACAGCTTTCTCCTCATTAAGTGGGTGTATTTCAGCATCAATTGTGCGACCATAAATACGTCTTTGTGTTTTTGTTGTGAATCGATGATTTGCCTAATTCAGAATCATAATGAACACATACTGGAAATCATCACATCTATATTCCAAATTACCAAACATAAAATTTCAACAAAAATTATAAACATAAAAAATTAACAAGGTTGCAAAGTGGTATTTTTATCTATCTCTCCTGACAGATGATTCCCTTATAGTGTGTCATTTAAATCCACATTGTTCTTTTTGTTGTGGTGAGTACTTAGACTACAAGATATGCCCTGTTTTATTTGTTTCCATCAAAATGGTAAACGCATGAGTACGTAATTAGCATAAAAGTGTTGAAATGAACTGATTAAAAAAATATCCAATCTATGTAAATCCAAAAACCAAACACCCAGCATTCTCTAATTCCCCATATGTAAAGATTCAATAGGAGAAACACCCTGAACTTCAAGGAATTTCCAGCAAGATAGTGAAGGCCAAAAAATGGATAATCTAGTATGGATAATCTAGTATCTAGCAATGATTGTCTACCAGTCAACTCAGCTTGGACAAGGTCAGAAAAAATGCATGTATAGGTATCCCAGCTTGGGAAAACAAGAATAGAGTGTGAATATAACAGGAAGATAGAACTAAGTAATTATTTGCTAATTAAACTCATTTTCTCAAGCCACCAAATAGAGCAAAATTTCCAACACAATTCTATAATAAATTTCCAAGATGAAAATAATAAGAATAAATCTCCCTCTAGCAGAAAAACCAAAACTGAAACTGATAGTCCTGACAGTAAATTAATTTGAACACATTTGAGAAAGCTAAAAAATCCTAGTACACCGCACATTTGAACACATTGGAGTAATGGAGGCGGCAAAATAATGAAATTGCAATTTTATTTATTTTATTCCTTTGGAAATTTATATTTTAACTCCCAAACTGTATTTTTAACGTTTGAAAAATATATTTTGCAACATGACCTACAAACTAACAATTTTTTCACTTAATCCTCTATTTGAAACATATGTTAAAATTTGCCTCTTCATTAGTATATAGGGTTAAATATTAAAAGAAAAATTATATTTATAAGTCATTGGAGATAACACACCTAGTAAAGTGTTTAGAGCACTGGCATCCAACTCCATATGCATTCTATTTTTCCAAATTTTGAGATGTGATTTGGGGAAAACTTGCATTTCATCCTCCCATCTGATTCCTTATTTTGGGGTTGATATTTACGCTTGCTATAGTTGTTCCCCCATCTATGGAGAACTATTGTATATCCTCTTTTTAATTTTTAATTATTTTCCCATGTCCCTCTCTCTCTTCCCCTCCCGTGTCTTCGATGTCCCTCGCGCCCTAGTTGTTACTGACTCTCTCTCGCAGTCGTCCATCGACGGCAACCCCCTTCAACATTTTTCATGATAGGTGAAAACCTCATCTCAAAACCTCACACAAAAAACTCACGATAACCATTTCATTTCTCACAAACTCACACATAGTCCCTATCTCTCACGTCGTCAGCTCTACGAGAAATTTTGTGCTCGATTTCGTTTGGGTCTTTTTAACTCTATTGTTGAATATTGAGGTAGATCTTGAAAATCCTAGCCCACTAGACCAAAATGGTTTTTGTGTATGCTTCTCTAGGGTTTCTATAATGTCAATTTTTATAGGTTTTGGAAAAAAAATTGTAAAAATAGTGACCAACCCATCACGAAATATTGCTTGTTTGATTTGTACTTTGTGAAATTGATGTGTTAATGCTATTCAATCTAGCTTTGCCATATCAGTGTGCTACGAATTTGACATGTTGCTTTGTTTCACTATTAGAGAGCATTCCAACAACCTTCACTACTTGTTTTGATTTCTATTTTGTGAAATTTATGTGTTCTGCTATTCAATCTAGTTTTGCCATTTTAGTGTGCCTAAAATTTAACATAACAGATGTTTTGTGTCACTGTTAGTGACCAACCCATATAGATTCATGCTTCCTTTCCTTTTTGTTTTGTAAAATTTATGTAATTTATTGAATCTAGCTTGCCTTTAATTCTTATGAAGAATTTCACTTGCAACTCTAATGTGATTTGCTTCACTGTCAGTTATCTTGCCATTGACATTGTACTACTTGTTTGATTTCTGTTTTGTGTAATTGCTATGCAATTTATTCAATCTAGGTTGCCATTTCATTATATGTGCAATTTAAGATGCTGATGTAGTAGTTAAAACCAATGAGCTTACCATTTTTTAGGAACTGCTTGTGAAATTCATGTTTTGTGTACTTTCCTGGGTTTATTCAATCTATCTCTATGTGTATGATTCTATCAAGATTTTCACATGCCAATTTGCTTGGATTTTCACATTAAANCCACCTGCCGTCGATCCAGGAACCCGCATCGCGTCGCGTTGCCGCAACTTCCTTCGAGCGAGCGAGCAAAGGGGGGGGGAGAGAGGATGGGTTTGGGGGTGGGGGATGGCGCTGGCGACCGAGGGAAGGGGGGGAAGAGAGGATGGGTTCGGGGTGGGGGATGATTTCCGGGGCAGGGGGCGGGATGGGGCGGGCGGGATGTGGGATTCGGGGGAGGGGGGGATGGGCGAGAGGATGCCGATGCGGGGTGGGGCTGGAGGAGTTGGGTGCAGACGAAACGCGGGGAAAGGGGGGATGGCAACGCCATGTGGGGTGGGGGAGAGGATGCCGACGCTGGGTGGGGGAGAAGATGCCGACGCGGGGGTGGGGTTGGAGGAGTTGGGTGTAGACGGAACACGGGGGACTGGGGTGCTTCACGTTTTCAAATGAGTGAAATTAGAGAGAGGGACGTGCTTTTTGTTGTAGGGATAAATTAGTAATTTTACTAAAGTGTGCATTGGATGCTGTGGAATAGTGGCTGCTCTGTAGATTTATTCTTTTAATTCTATTGTTGAATATTGAGGTAGATCTTGAAAATCCTAGCCCACTAGACCAAAATGGTTTTTGTGTATGCTTCTCTAGGGTTTCTATAATGTCAATTTTTGTACCGGTTTTGGAAAAAAAAATTGTAAAAATAGTGACCAACCCATCACGAAATATTGCTTGTTGATTTGTACTTTGTGAAATTGATGTGTTAATGCTATTCAATCTAGCTTTGCCATATCAGTGTGCTACGAATTTGACATGTTGCTTTGTTTCACTATTAGAGAGCATTCCAACAACCTTCACTACTTGTTTTGATTTCTATTTTGTGAAATTTATGTGTTCTGCTATTCAATCTAGTTTTGCCATTTTAGTGTGCCTAAAATTTAACATAACAGATGTTTTGTGTCACTGTTAGTGACCAACCCATATAGATTCATGCTTCCTTTCCTTTTTGTTTTGTAAAATTTATGTAATTTATTGAATCTGGCTTGCCTTTAATTCTTATGAAGAATTTTACATGCAACTCTAATGCGATTTGCTTCACTGTCAGTTATCTTGCCATTGACATTGTACTGCTTGTTTGATTTCTGTTTTGTGTAATTGCTATGCAATTTATTCAATCTAGGTTGCCATTTCATTATATGTGCAATTTAAGATGCTGATGTAGTAGTTAAAACCAATGAGCTTACCATTTTTTAGGAACTGCTTGTGAAATTCATGTTTTGTGTACTTTCCTGGGTTTATTCAATCTATCTCTATGTGTATGATTCTATCAAGATTTTCACATGCCAATTTGCTTGGATTTTCACATTAAAGTGTTTTTTGTTTGGATAAATGTTCTATAATATATTCAAGTGAGTGATGACTTGCAGAAATTCACATTGCAGTTTTACCACATCGCTCGAGCGGAGGAATTTGGGCGCTCGAGCGAAATCAGGCAGATTCAAACACTCGATGGCCGCTCGACAGTGAGCTCGAGCGGGTTGCGGGAAAATGAGATTGCTCGAGCAGAGACATTGGACGCTCGAGCAAAGTTAGGTAGAGTTGAACTCTCGATGTGCGCTTGACATGCCGCTCAAGCGAACATCGTATTTTATAGATCTAGGGTTTTTCTACCATCAGGGTATATAAAAGTGATTTTACATCATATGGCCGTACTTTTGACTGGAGAACACTGTTTGGGATAGAAAAACATAGTTAGAAGAATTCAAGTCATCTGTTTTAGAGAGAGAGTTCCACGCATTGCACGTACGCTGGAATCATACACGGGCACAGACGCGAGAGAAGTCGTGAATCACTTCCTGGTGTTTTTGAAGACGAGCTGCGACTGCGACGAGTATTTTTCAGTGTTTATTTTCCTTCCAATATTCTCAGAACAATTATGGTGAATTCGTTTATGTTGAATTCCATTTTTAGCATGAACTAAACTTTATTTATTCTAAGAAAATGATGTAACCTTGTTCCGAACTATACTTGATTGTTTATGCTAATTTAAAGCAATTCTCTCTTTGTTTATCTGATTTATTCTGAGTTTATTGCTTCTAATTAACTGGCCATTGATTAGATAATATTTTAATTTTGTGATTTGCTATCGAAAGAGGGAATTATAGGATAGATCTTGAATATGTCGGCATAGATAAATATAGAGATTGAAAAACTTGTATGAACCTATGTAGTATTTAAATCATTGGTCTTATTGCTTTCTTACTTTATTAATTTGCATATTCTTGTGTAAATTGATGAACAAAAATAATTTCCAATTGACTATCGAAAGACGCTTTTGGATGAATTAGAGATTTGCTGATAATAAAAAAAAAGAATTAAATTAAATTAGTTAGATGAGTAAAGCATAATAAGGAATTAGGTAAAATTGATTTCCTAGAAGTTTTCTTTCCCAATACTTTGATCTTTGAACATCATTTTTATTTCATTTGCATATTTTTCTTTGAGTTGATTTTAGTTTAAATTGCAACTACAAAAATCTTAGTGATTTCTCTAGATAAAATTAATATTAGTATAATTTTGGTATTTGTTAAAAGTAAGATACGAATCCTTGAAGACAATACTCTTCTTATCACTTTACTATAAAACTACGATAAGGAAACAATATGTGACAAAATTGTACTTATATCTGCTTCTTTGTTTTCTATTTGGGCAAGATGACACTTCGTTGGTTTCACCAGTTGTTGGCTTCATGGTTCTTGTTGTTGATTCCTTATTTGCTTTTTCTCACTGTCATTGCTTTGTTCTTTGCAGCTTTAATTCTTGGCTTAGTAGAGGTTGTCATTGGAGCTATATGTGTAATTAGGTTGTGCTGGTAGTTAAATTGAATATGATAAATGTCTAAAATCAATACTTCTATGAATGGGGTGAGCTCAATATGGTAGGGTAATTCAGATGGTCATTTTTTTTTTTGTAAAACTTCACAAAGGCAACTGTTTTGCAGCCATTTGAGCTTGTATTATGGGGTTACCTATGCCTGAATTAAAAAAAAAAAAAAAAACCATTTTGAGCCTTCTGCAAAAAATTTATTTTCCACTATTATGTAATTTAAGTGCTTCTCTGCCTTACTGTTCTGCTATGATTTAGGCATGCTATTCAGTTATGCTGGTTGGATTAATTTCCCAATTTTCCTGTTCAACCATTTAGTTTTGTTGGTTGGATTACTTTGACATTTTGTTGTTCTGTTATTTAGTTCTATGGTTGTATTACTTTGCCATTTTTCAATTCTGTTATTAAGATAAATTGGTTAGATTAATTTGTCATTTTTGTTGTTTTGTCATTCAGTTTTGTTGGTTGGATTAGTTTCAACTGTTTGCTGTGATATTGTGTTTAAACCTAAAAGCTTCTTATTTTCATTCTTATGTTGTGATGCTTCCATGTTGTTTCGACCGAAAATCTTGATTATTTTTATAAGCCCCCAGTTGTGAAGTTCTTTACTTTCTTTGGAATATTTACTTCTTTGAAATATCACAGCTATTCTATATCCATGCTATGATATTGCATCTTGCATAACAATTTATAGTTGTTGTTCATTGTTAAAGATGGATGTGAGATCTCTATAAGCATGCTTACCTAAATCAAAAAATTATACATATTGTTCAGTTTTGTGAAACTTGGTTGTGAGATATCTACATGTATGTTGTTTATTTTGTGAAACTTTGTATACAATTTTGATGAGTTTGCTATTCAGTTGTGATTGGCATGTGATATTTAGTTTTTTGTTGTTGGATCAGTTTCTTATTTCACTAGTTTTGATGTGAGATATCTATGCTAAATATCATTTTATCTTCTTCAAACCTACATCCTTCCTTGCAGTTGGCTTTGATTTTGGCATGCTTCTATACTGGATTTTGTTGGTCGGGTTATTTTGGTACCCCTTGCAGTTTTGTTGTGCTCCACCCCATGTTGTTTAGTTTTGATTGATGGATTAGTTTGTTCATTTGGTTCTTTATCCTTGTCTATCTCCCTCCGCTGAGATGATAACAAAGTTGAGTGGAGACAAAGGAAGTTGGGACATACTCTGTGGCAGGGTAATTCGGACAGCCAATCATTACTAGCAACCGATTGATGCAGCCATTGAGGATGTGCTACACTTCCTATATGTTACAACTTCTTTCCTGAGCCTGTTCCCAAAATCTCTAGCCTATTGTTCTTGAGATTCTAACATTTCTACTAGCTGTTGTGTGTCTAGAATTTGTTAGATATAGCTTCCCAAGACCATGGACATATATACTTCACAACCCTTCTTAGAGCATTGGCAATGGGCTAGCCATTGCCAACTCTAAAATGGAACTCTTAATGTGTTCTTTTGGCTATAATATAAACTTTTAGTGAGACTAGTCCACATTGGACTAGCTATCTTAAATTTTAAATAATAATATAATATTATATATTTTAATAATATTTGATAATTTTTTTCTAATATTTTACAAATATACTTCATATATTAATTAATAACTTTATTAAAAAAATAAAATTATTATTTTGGAAATATTTTTTTATAGAATATCCAAGTTTTCATAATAAATATATCCCTACTATATTAAAAAAATTGTAAAAAATAGTAGACATTTTTATAATAAATATATCCTTACTATATTAGAAAATTGTAAGGAAAAAAAAAAAAGAAATATCCCTTATGTAAACGAGGGAAGGAAACTTTTTATGTAGTTTTGGTCTTTGTGGTCTTTGTACAAGAGGGAAGCGTGGATTCACGTGTGGCACTTAAAGATAAAATAATAAAATATGGTTTTGACCTTTGCACAGGAGCTCGCTAGGTATGGTGAGGAGCTGAAATTTACAGTAGATAAAATCTTAAACCTTTTATTTATGGCTAGTCCAATGCAAAGAAAAATAAGGTTTAAGTTCAAAATTTTAGACTTGCATTGAGCAATGGCAAGTCCATTGCAATGCTCTTAGTCAGGATCCTCCCATTAACCACACTTACTTTAGTCAAACTAAACAATCTCCTGTGACGTTGGAGGACTCTCCACCCCCACCCCAAATAGAGCATCTCACAATAAAAAAATTAGCTAGGGGTGCAAATTTTACCCAAGAAGAAGATAAGTTACTGGTCTTGGCATGGCTAAATATTATCATAAATGCCATCCAGAGAATGGACCAAAAACAAGCTCAACTTTGGGATACAATTTTAATTTACTTGAATGAGTTTAAAGAAACTAAAACTAAGTAGGGTGTTGGGTCCTTAATAGATCAATGGTCGACCATTCAAAAGGCAAATAACATAATTTTTACAAAACTGGCCCAAGTTGAAGGGTTAAATCAAAGTGTCATAACTGAGCAAGACAAGGTATAACCATTCACTACTAATAACTTTTTGTACCTTTTTTATTTTATTTTAAAGTTTTTGTTACTGTTAGGGATGCTACCCTCACCATACGGTGCGGGGTAGCCCCCTCCCCGCACCTCACCCCACATGGTGCGGGGGTGGGGTTTTCCCATTCGTCCCCTGCCCTCACATCGTACCCCGTCCCGCTTTATTTTTACTTTAAATATGAATTACATTTTATTATATTTAAAAATTATTTCTAGATCTAAAAGTGATTAAAAATATATATTTTTAGATCCAAACTATAAATTTAAATTTTGTAAATATGACTATAATTTAAAAATTATGTAGTTTTTATTTAAATTTGCTAGTACATATTTTATGTAAGTTGTATTGTAGTAGTTTTAAACTATATAGCTTTTAAATTTGCTAATACATAGTTTGTAAACAAGTCTAACAAATTGTAATATATATTTATATATACACAATTTGTAAAATATAAAGATATATTTATATTTATATATATAAACATATATTTATGTTTTTGTATATATATAAATATTTATGTTTATATATATATAATATATATAGCGAGGCGGGGCGGGGTTAGGCCCTCCCTGCCCCCCGCCCTCGCTAGGGGGACTAAATGCGGGGCGGGGCCCCGCTGCCCACCCCTAGTTACTGTTCTATTTGGTAATTATTTTATGTTTCTCTCTTTAATTGCAAGTTTGACAAAGCAAAGATCAGCCACCAATCCCTGGATAATATATCCCTTCAGTTTGAGCATTGTTAGCACATGTTGAAGAACCAACCCAAATGGCCCACCCCTAGTTATTGTTCCCATTGATGCTCAATTAGGTTTGGTTAGAGCTAATGATGTGCCAAAGTGTCTCTAATTTCATGATGACGCTAAAAGAGCTTCATAAGTTCAGCTGTAGGATTGCGTGAGAGTTGAAGAAGATGATTATCAACTTGATCGTACTAGAATTAGGGACCCTGATTATCATCATGCTCATCTTTAATGATCATGTTATGTAGAATAACACATGCTTTTATTAGATTTGTTAGATCTCTGATCTTTAACACTCAAGTAGGTCCATGAACGATTGCAAAGCATTATTAGAGGACCCCAAATGCACGCTTTACATCATTTCTTATTGATTCCTATGTTGTTGCAAAATATTTCTTTTGATTCCCTTGTGAAGATGGAATAGTCTTCACAAATGTTGATCATTTTTTATAAATACCATCGGCAAGGTAGTACCCCATAGTGTAGTCATTGCCATTGATTGAGTAATTTACTGAAGGAGCATACCCTTGGGCAAGTTCAGTGAAAATGAAAGATCACTTTAGCACATTGATATCGTTATGCGAACCAGGTAGTCCAAAAAATGCATGCTATATCTAAAGATCATATGAAGTAACCGCTTCTAGTATAATAGTTGGTTCACAACAATGGCTAGATTACATACATTTCTAGGTAGCGGGACAACTTTTCCATTTCCAATTTATGCAATAAATGCTTTTTAGCATTCCTGGGAATCCATGTTATTCACTAATAGTAAGCAATCAAGCAATATCAACCGCATTTGGAGATTACAAATATTCATTAGAAAAAATATTTATGATTGCAGTTACAAATTTTTTTAAGGCTCTCTATTGCTGTGCTTTCTCCAATCTGTATGTATTTATCCATAAAATTAGCAATCACTCTATACACAAGCATTCTAAGTGCAGCAGCTGTATTTTTCACGGAAGATAGACTGAGTCTTCCAACATTATCTCTTCTTTGGATAAAGTAGGGCTCGTAAGCCTCTACCTCATGTTGAATACAAAGAAACAAAGGATGACTTATACGAAATCTCCTTTGAAATATATTCGAGAGATATACTAATGCTTTTGCAAAATAGTCACGAAATAACCATTTGTGCCCTTGAATATGATCACGCCGAAAATACTTACAACATTGGCGATTGCGACGATGAGCTGATGTTGATCCATCGTCGTCATTAAGAACAACCTCCAACTCATCTTCAAAGGATAAGTTAAGCAACAATTTGCAAAAGAACGTGTGAGCCATTTAAGAAGCAGTGGAAAATGAGGCCAGAATGATATTTCTCTTTAGATGAAATTAGATTTAGGTTTTTGAAGATGTACATGGAAAGGAAAGTCCTCTTATTTGTACACAAAAAAGGAACCATTTGAAAATATATGGCACATAAAAAAAAGTTCAAAGTATTACTATTACATATAAGACAAAAAATATTACTATTAGACAAAAGACAAAAATATTACTATTCATAGGGAAAAGATGTGTTATTGTTGGACAAAGAATAAAAAATATTACTCTTAGACAAAAGACAAAAATATTACTATTCATAGGGAAAATATGTGTTATTGTTGGACAAAGGATAAAAAGTATTACCGTTGCAACTCAGAGATGATATGTTACCGTTGTACAAAGGACAAAATTTTTTACAATTGCAAGTACGTGAAGATGTGTTACCTTTAAATAAAAGATAAAAAAAATATTACCATTATAAGTGAATCAAAAAGCTACCATCAGACAAAGTACAAAAAATATTACCATTACATATCGGACAAAACCATAATCTTCATTTTTATTTATCCATTACAAATACCATCGTGTTAGAAAATACAAATATTTAAAAAAAATTATTATTTTTAATACCGTAACAATAACAAATTGTTGATGTACCAAGAAAAAACATCAAATTTGTGTTTACAAAATTACGTGGAAGGTGATAGTTAAAAACAGAAGGAAAAAGACAAGAGACTAGTTAGTAGTTAAGTTTGTAAATGGAAGTGGGAAAAAAATTAATAAAAAAATAATTAAGAAATGTTATTTTAATAGAATAGACAAAATATGGGAAATGAGATATAGGAAGTTTTTAAAAGATGAGTAAAATTTAAGAGAAAATTTTAAAAAGTGTCTTTTTTAACCAAAATTTAGGGAAACCTATAGAGAAGCAGATGTGAATTGTAATGCCCCAGTCCTGGATGGGGTCGTAGAGTTACCAACCATCACCTAAAATCATATCTTACAGTATAAATATAATATCTAATATCGCACTTACACATAGATTTCCCTGTTTTAACTCGACTAATCCAAATAATTAACCAGTAACACCATTCTTAATATATACGCCAACATCTCAACATATCACGTCATCAGAACACAACAAATTAATTGAATAAAATTCTCTAATAACCATGGCATCCTTTTGTGTTTATCTACTATGCTCACATAGCCTTACACGTTTTATATTCTTGATCCTTAACTGAAACATCCAAAATATTTAAAAATATTATGGAGATAAGGGGTAAGTTGTCAACAACTCAGTAAGCAGAGAATATATACTAGTATGTAAATATGAGCCTTTTCAAAAAGTTCAAAATGTAGAAATAAAACATTTTCGTTTCAATATGCAGATCTAAAAAACATGTTATTAGGATATTAGAGCGACATTTCAAACTGTTCATATTCAAAAACCCTTTAGCATGGCATGACTAAATGTTATCATATCACCATATCATATAAGAGACCATATTTAATCTCCATGGTAGGGTTGTGCTATCCCCGATAGCCAAACTAGGCAGTATCAAAATATGAATCTTCCCCTTATTCATTCTTGGAGCCCTAAGTGTGTACACAAGAAAGACCACACAAAAAATCACTTTATTTCCAAAGTAAGTGGACTCAAATCAGACATGTTGGTACCAACCATATGACAGAATCAAAATTATCAAATTAGATCCAGAATCAAAATCCGAAATAGAATCAGAATGTCATGCCAAATGTTTTTCAGATGCCACATCATATCAAAACAGAATACTAAACAAATTCATATAATTTTCGCATAATCAAAATAGATACAGAGCATCTTCACATAACATGTACAAAATTTTTCAGATTTCATATTCGTTCTTTTAGACAGTTCAGAAATAGTATGCCCAAATTTTGCTCATGTCTACACCAGTTATGTCAGAAAATACTTTATTTTTTATACAGATTTCATGAGTAATGCAGAACACATAACTGAGGTTGTTTCCACATTTACTTTCAAACCATAACATGTATATTATTTTTATAAAATCAACTTCAGTTCATTTTCTTTTTATAAAATCAAATAGAAACCATGTTCACCTGAATTTTTTAACTTTTTTTTTTAATCTTTCCACAATCGTACCAAATGAATATCAATTGTCACCTATACGGAATACTAAGCGTTACTAAATTTCTAAAGGACTTACTAAAATTCTCCATTTACTTAAATTCATACTACATGAATAGCTTTAACAATTATTTAGTTACCATTAATCTAATAAATACTATCATCATTAAATATATTCTTTAACTTATTATAATATAACTTTATCAAATATGGCAAAACAACTTAAACTCATTTCGAAAATTAAGTTATCATATTTAAAACTCATATCTTTATAAACTATTATTGAAATCATAATTTAATATTACTAACATATAATGTAGTAGGAAATCATAAATTTCTTAAACAATAGTAGTTCATGAAATATCCTTAAAAATACTTATATTAAAAATCATTGTATACTACTAATCATATCTAATTTAAAACCATCAAAGATTTATTTCATATAATAGGTTTAAGGTGTTTAAAATAAAAGATTAAACACTTACAATTTACTACCAAAATCTAATTGTAAAATTAATACTAAATAATATAATTAAAGCCTTTAAATATTTTATGTGAAATCAAGTTAATGGCTAATATATTTATCCAAGTAAAATTATGCCTAATTTAAAAATACTAAGCACAATCTAAATTAAAATAATACATTAATTTCTTAATACAATAAAATAATGCCCATTTAAAATCGCTAACATAGCTTTTGTAAAGTACAACAAATATAATTTAAACATCAAGCTTACTTGAAGTCAACTCATTTAAAATGTTCTAACAGTTTCTGAATTATAATAAGCTCAAACCCAACTTGATTTAAAAACAAGCCCATTTTAAAACTAACCCCAGCCCACAAAACTCAGCTTACTGTATGCGTGTTTTGGAAAACATATGGAGGGCTTGTTTAAGCTGAGGGCCCATTCTATCATGAAAGCCCAATATGGAAAAAGCCCATAGGAGAGGTCTTTGGCTGATTGAAGGGAGCAAGGGAGTCCAAAGTTCATTGAAACTATACATGCACCACGCCATCTTTCACAGAAAGACAGAGACTTCATGCAGTTACGTGATCATTCCAGGTATCGGGTAATGATCAACACCGATAAACTCTAAATAAGATAAGCATCATGTATGAGCCTATATATACCAGGTAACCCTTGATAGTAAGGGATCGAACTCTCTTTTGAACTCCGAATTCTTTGGTTATACTTACTGACATAAGCATCGAAGTTTTCCCAGTGGATTCCACCAGAGCTTCTTAACAGTATGTGGTTGAATGGTTGCAGAGGGAAGTGGGACACGTCCTTAACATTGGCGCCGTCTGTGGGATCTCATAATTATCCAGCGTGGTTCTCACATGCCAATTATAACACGTTCCGTAGTGAGCCGAGCGATTGATACATTGCCACCATCTATGGAGGCAAGATTAGTAGTAATGGCGGAGAGGCTAAAGCAGGCGTTGGAAGCTATGGAAATCTTGTAGAAGGAAAATGACGACCTGCGGCAGAAGAATGCTGAATCTGGTGATACCGCTATGCCTGCTCACAGTGAGAAAGGTGTTGGGGAGGCACACTGCAATACTGAGGCAAACATAGGGTGAACAGAGAAGGAAAGAATGCATGACGAATTAAAAGAACTGGCAGGAAAGTATAAGGAGATAGCGAAGAGGATGGGGGGATCTTCCTCAGTGGAATGCTTGCTACACCAGACAGATCTTCTGTATAGTGAACGGATTATGGCCATGCCACTCCCGCCAAAATTCAAAGTCCCCCAAATAGACATGTACGATGGATCCAAAGATCCAGTAGATCATTTGAAAAACTTCAAGGCCCACATGACGCTTCACGATTTTCCAGGTGAGATTGAATGTCGGGCTTTCCCTTTGACCTTGAAGGGGACTGCGAGAGGATGATTTGGTACGCTCAGGCCAAAGTCGATAGATAGCTTCGAAGAAATGGCAAAACAGTTCCTAACCTAGCTTATGCCTAGTAGGAGGCGTCGGCGCCTAGCCTTCTACCTGCTAGCAGTCAAGCAGAAAGAAGATGAGAACCTGAAGGCCTACCTTACTCGCTTCAACAAAGAGCAGTTAACAACGAATGACCAAGATGAAAAGATTACCCTTGTTGCTCTTCTTGGAGGTATATGGCAACGCAGTCCCTTTATGGTGGAGCTAGCCCAAAAGTCTCATTCCACCCTCAGGGAATTCATGGATAGGGTGGATCACTTTGTTAATGCAAAGGATATGCTACAAGCTTTGGTGGATCTTTATAAAGATGATAAGAATATCGAAAGGAGAAGCGGGCAGGTTGACAAGAAGGCCAAGGCGAGTAGGCAAGAAAGAGCAAGAGAAAGGCGGCCAGATCACAATCCTAGACTGATACATAGTAATTTAAATATATGAGAGGAAGAGAAGGATAGGGAAGAACGCTGCCCGCTCAAGACGGTCAGTCGCTATTGTAAATATTACCAGACAGGTTCGCACTGGACTGAAGACTGTACAACCATGAATAAGAGAGTAGCTGAACTAGTGGGAACATGCAAATTGGAACGGATGGTGGCAAAATGGTCGAAGCCCAGAAGGAACCAAGAATCTAGACATGAGGCCAGGAGGAGTAGTAATCTAGAACAAAGGCACCGAGCTAGTGGTTTCCAGAATGATGGAGACAGGGCGCTCCCAAGAGGCGACAGGAACGGAGCGCCCATAGGACCAATAAGGACCATAGCGGGAGGTTTGGCTGGGTGCGACGTTTCCGCATCTAGTCGGAAGGCGTATGCATAAAAGGCAAGATATGAAGAAGTATTTGTAGCAGACAAAGCTCCCAAGCAACAAAAGCTTAGCAATGATCAGATGGTAATATCTTTCGGAGAGGCGGATAGAGAAGGAGTGTTGTACCCGTACGATGATGCTTTGGTAATCACCCTTGTGATAGCTAACTATACGACCAGGCAAGTGCTAGTTGATAATGAAAGTTCAGTTGATATACTATTTTGGGAAGTGTTCACCAAGATGGGCATTGATGTTGGCAAGTTAAGGCTCTCCCCAACACCATTAAAGGGTTTCTCTGGAGACACAATCTAGCCCGTAGGAGCTATCACCCTTCCGGTGACCACTGGGATTGGAACACGGACGGCGACCACTATGACTGATTTCTTGGTGGTAAAAGCTCCCTTTTCTTACAATGCAATATTGGGAAGACCAACACTCAACCATCTCAAGGTAGTGACATCCACATACCACCTTAAGATGAAGTTCCCAACCGATAGCGGGGTGGAGAAATCATGGGGCGAGCATGCTCTAGCCTGGAAGTGCTATGTGCAAGAATTAAGAAAGGTCCGAAGTGAAGTTTGTGTTGTAACAAAGCAGAACAAGGTGCTTGCACCACCCCTTGCACCACCGTTGGCAGTGACTTTAGAAAAAGATGTGGAAGTCAGGGATCACCAGAGTCAGCAACATGCTGAAGTCAACGAACCATTGGAGCTTGTGATGTTATATGCAGACCTCCTATAAACTACCACACGCATTAGAACAAAATTCCTGCCTACGGAGAGAGAAGCCCTAAAGTAGCTATTGATAGAACATAGGGATGTTTTTACATGGAGCCACGAAGAAATGTCTGGTATAGACAATGACATAATTGAACACTGCTTGGGCGTGGACCCTACGCTCAAGGCAATTCGCCAGAAAATAAGATTGTTCAATGCTAAAAAGTACGCTGCCATTAACGAGAAGGTAGAAAGGTTACTTGCAGCTGGTTTCATCAGGGAAGCCCTTTATCCAGAATGGCTGTCCAACGTGGTTTTAGTGAAAAAGGTGAATGGAAATTAGAGGATGTGTGTAGACTTCACAGATCTAAATAAAGCTTGCCCAAAGTACAGCTTCCCATTACCACTCATCAATGTTATCGTGGATGCAACACGGCAGGACACCGTATGTTGAGCTTCATGGATGTATACTGGGGTTACAACCAGATACGGATGCATGCAGCAAATGAGGAAAAAAACCTCGTTCATAATAGACCGAGGACTGTATTGCAACCAAGTCATACCCTTCAGATTGAAGAATGTAGGGACAACCTACCAAAGGTTAGTCAATCGAATGTTTAAAGAACAAATTGGGAAGTCTATGGAGGTTTACATGGAAGACTTGTTGATAAAAAGTAAGGAGCCCTCCTTACACTGTGATGACCTGTGAACGACATTCAGCATCTTATGCCACTATGAAATGAGGTTGAACCCTACAAAGTGTGCTTTTGAAGTCCAGTCGGGGAAGTTCTTGGGGTTTATTGTGTTTGAAAGAGGAATTGAAGCCCCCTAGAAAAGATAGAATCCATACTCAATATGAAGTTGTCGAGAAGGCTGAATGAAACTCAACGATCGGCTGGCAGAGTAGCTGCCTTGGGAAGATTCATAGCCAGGTCAACGGACAAATGTCTCCCTTTCTTTTCAAGTGCTGCGAAGAGTGCATCCCTGGAATGAAGAGTGTGATGAGGCATTCGAGAAGTTGAAGCAGTATCTGGCCAGTCCGCCCCTTCTGAAGCAGCCAAAGAAAGGTGATGTACTTTGCGTATATCTAGCAGTCTACCCGCATGCAGTGTCCACCGTTTTGGTGAAAGAGGAAGGGATCGCCCAATATTCCTTGTACTACGTAAGTCGGGCTCTCAGAGGAGCAGAAGCAAGGTACCCTCGGATGGAAATGCTAGCCTTTGCCTTAATAGCGGCTAGAAAGCTCCCCTGATACTTCCAAGCCCACATAGTAAGGGTGCTTACGGAAGTTCCATTAGCAAAAACCCTGAGGAAGCCAGACAACACAGGAAGACTGATAGGATGGGTGATCGAGTTGAGCAAGTTTGATCTAGAATTTGAGCCAAGAAAGGCAGTTAAGGGTCAAGCACTGGTAGACTTTGTGGCGAAGTTCTCAGGTTTTCCCCAAGAAGACACGGTAGCCCCATTGGGAAAGCTATGGGAACTTTTCATAGATGGCTCATCCTGCCAAGTGGGTGGGGGCCTGGGAATACCTTTGTTATGCCCTGACGGCCAAGAACAATACTACATGGCCACACTAGCTTTCAAAGTGACAAACAATGAGGCTAAGTATGAAGCACTCATAGTGGGACTTTCTATAGCCGCCAGGATAGGGGCAACCAAGATAGAGGCCAAATCAGATTCGCAGGTAGTGGTAAATCAGGTGTTGGGCCTGTACGCTACCAAAGGTGAGAAATTGAAAAAATATTTAGCTCGAGTCTAGGAGGTGCGCGACCTTTTCTTGTACTTCACTATAACTCAGATACCAAGGGCAGGCAACAAATTCATGGACAAATTGGCACGAACAATGTCGGGGATGGAGGAGGCGCCCCTCCCATGGTGAGTTGAAAGAAGAGTCATCGAGGTCCCCTCCATTGGCGCAGAAGTAAGCGCCTTGGGCTCCAACACCACAGATTGGGCTAGCGGGGTGGTTGAGTACTTAAACGAAGGAAAGCTACCAGAAGTAAAAAAAGAGGCAAGGAGGATAAGAAGGAAAGCGGCAAGATTCCTGCTTATAGACTGAGTCCTTTATAGAAGGGGTTTCTCCGCCCTATTGTTGCTATGCATTTCCACACAAGAGACACAGTACGTATTAATAGAGATACACGAAAGAATATGTGAAAACCATTCCGGTGGAAGGCCTTGGCCAGGAAAGTAGTCAGGGTAGGATACTACTGGCCCAATGCTTTAAGGGATGCTTGGGAGTTCACCAAGAAGTGTGTCAGGTGCTAGACTTATGCGCCGGTACCACATGTCCCCCCAGAGGAGTTAACATTTGTGACTGCGCCGTGGCCTCTTGCCCAGTGGGGCGTAGATCTGGTGGGACCTTTCCTACAAGGAAAAGAGGGAGTGAAATTCATGATAGTTGCCGTAGATTACTTCACGAAGTGGGCAGAGGCAGAACCATTGGGGATCGTGACCAGCAAAGTCGTAACAAGGTTCTCTTGGAAAAACATTGTTTGTAGATTTGAAATCCTGCAGAGCATAGTAACAGACAATGGACGCCAGTTTGACTCCGACCATTACAAAGAGTAGTGTGCTGAGTTGAAGATCAAGTCAAAGTACTCCTTGCCGGGCCACCCCCAAGCAAACGGGCAAGTAAAAGCAACAAACAAAGCATTACTCTCAATCCTTAAGAAGAAGGTTGCAGAGAAGAAGGGAGATTGGGCAAATGAGTTACCTGGGGTACTTTCAGTGTATAGAACATCAGTCAAAACCCCAATAGGAGAATCTCCATTCACAGTGGCATATGAGTGCGAGGCAATCCCACCAGTCGAAGTAGGGCTTCCAAGTTACAGAAAGAGCTACTTCTTGGCCGCCCAAAATGATAAAAAGATGGAGAAATACCTCGACTTATTAGAGGAAGAAAGAGAGATAGCGGAAGCCAAAATGTTGCAGGAGAAAGGTAGAATCGAGTAGTACTTCAACATTAGGTTGAGGCCTAGGAGTTTTAAAGTAGGGGATTTGGTTTTAAAGAAAGCCAGAGTGACTACCCAAAGCGAGGGAAAAATGGGGCCTCGATGGGAAGGCCCTTATCTTGTGATAGCTAACAACAGGCCTAGATCATACTGTTTGAAAGATAGCCAAGGCAAGGAGTTGCCACTTCTATGGAACGCAGAGCACTTAAGGAAATCTTATCAGTAGCGTTTATAGCATTGTCATTTCTGTCAAATTCATTTCCTCAGTATTTACAATATTACATTCATATTCATGTTATAGAAATATTTGTGTTCGCTTATCACTACTTAAAAACTGTTATGCTCAACATTATCAGTAACTTCCTAGTAAAAGGTAAAGAACATTCGAGGGCGGACATTGGTGCAAAGCCTGGCAAAGGGCATGGAGGTCATCGGACCACACCACCCCTAAATACCAAAAGCAAGCCTTAGCAGCTTGTGGTGCCAAAAAATAGGGCGCGGAGGTCATGAGACCATGCCACCCCTAAACACCAAAAGTAAGCCTTAGCAGCTTGTGGTGCCATGAAACAAGGTGCGAAGGTCATCAGACCATGCCATCCTTAAACACCAAAAGCAAGCCTTAGCAACTTGTGGTACCATGAAATAGGGTGTGGAGGTCATGAGACTACGCCACCCCTAAACACCAAAAGCAAGCCTTAGCAGCTAGTGGTGCCATGAAACAGGGTGCGGAGGTCATCAGACCACGCCACCCCTAAATACCAAAAGCAAGCCTTAGAGCATTGACATTGGCTTCATCAAAAGCCAATGCAAATGCAAAAAATGATGAATATGTGTAAAAAGCCACTGCATTGGATTAGTCAAACCGGTAAATGGCAAGTTTTGACCTACAGTGAATTTATGGTTTCCTTCAAATATGAAGGACTACTGCACATTCATCTTCTTATTATTTTACTCGATTTTAATTCATTACCGAACAGCTTTTTATTTTCCCTCTTCATTTTCCTCCCCGCGTTTTCTCTCCCCCTCTCTCTTTTTCATTTCTCGCACAAAACAACACTCGGATTCTTCAATCCACCGAAACAGCACTTGGATTCTTCACAAGAATCACTCTGATCTGAAGCTACACAAACAGCACTCGCATCCGCTGCTTCAAGTCGTTGAAGCTGCACACATCTTTCAAAGAACAAAGTAAATTTGAAAACATCGAATCCGAAAACTCGGCCACGGACTTCTCCCTGGCCCGCCACAGCAAATCCCTCTGCCTCTTGGGGCTCCGCCATGCGGCATCGACGCCAACCTCGATTCCAGGCCCACTGTCCCTCTTACCCTTCGCAGCTGCACGATCCCCATCACCTCGGATGGATAAATCACAGCTGCAGGAGCCGGGGTTCTTGAACAGGAAGTTGAGCCAGACAGTGAGCGACTTGGCTAGGGATTCCAGTGCCGTCAATGAGAACCTCCTATATTTCATCTCACCTATGCACATCGGCCCTCATCTTTGACCAGCACAAGATTTTTTCTAAGTAAATTGATTTTTTTTTCGTTTCCCCTGTATCGGCCATTCTCTATTTTTTTTTTGTTTCTCTGGGATTTACTTGGTCTTTGTTCTTCTCTTTGATTTTGCCCCTATATCTTTGGTCTTTGCTTGGAATTTGCGTGTCTGTTTTGAGCACCAAGTGCTCGACTGAACATAAATTACTACTTTGTGTGCTCATCATATTCCAATTGTCCCTCTTCATCGTTACGTCAAATTAAATTATTAATGTACATATAGTTAGTTTAATTTTAAAATATGAAAAAAAAATTATATTATTATTAAAATAATAATATTATATTATTATTTTGATGAATCAAATGGCTAATCCAATGTGGAATTATAGATAGAAAGGTTTAGATTTATGGAAAACTTGTACTTTTTCATCAAATTTTGAAGATGGCTTTGATGAAGCAAATGCCAATGCTCTTAGTAGCTTGTGGTGTCATGAATGAGAGCCCGAAGGTCATTAGACCACACCACCCCTAAACACCAACAGCAAGCCTTAGCAGCTTGTGGTGTCATGAAACAAGGCACGTAAGTCATGAGACCACGCCACCCTTAAACACAAAAAACAAGTCTTAACAACTTATGGTGCCATGAAACAGGGCACGGAGGTCATCAGACCACGCCATCCCTAAATACCAAAAGCAAGCCTTAGCAGCTTGTGCTGCCATGAAAAAGGGTGTGAAGGTCACCACAAGCTGACCAAAAACAAACAAAAAATAAAAAAGACAGAGCAGTCTAAGCATAAACAGAAGACCAAAGAACAAAGATGTACAATAACAAAAGTAACAAATACTCATCGTTGTAAACCAAAGTTTATTAACAAAACAAGATTACAACATGTGAAAAGTACAAAAATTTTCATAAAACCAAAAGAAAAAAGGCCATGAAGCTAAGGATTTTCGTCAGGAGGCAGCAATGGAGGTACGCCTATGAAAGCATCAGGCATATCATCATGCCCGAACATGTCGACTTGACAGCAGGCATTTTCCTCGAGAAAGAATAAAACCCGATCTATAGTTTCGAGATTGGTGGCAAGGTCAGCCAGAAGGCGATTCTTGAGCCTTAGAATGCCAGAGCCATGGCTGTAAGCAAAGGCGTGATCCCTAGTAGCAGGAACGTGAGCTAACTAGGCACGAAGCCGTGCGATCTCCACCTGAGCAGCAGCTAGCTCATCCATCTTTTTAGTTAGCCTTTGGTACTCGACAACAAGAGCCAAGTTTGCCTTCCTAAGATCCTCATCAAGGTCTTTATAGCTATCCTTATACTGCTCGTGGTGGTTCCGGAGTTCTACCAAGGACTCTTGTGCCTCTTAAAGATCAAGGGCAGTAAGGCGGGCTTTCTTTAGGACGGCCATCAACTCCCATGAAAACTCGCTATGGCTTTCTTGCGAGCGAGCTAATTCTTCACGGGTTGAGTTTAGCTCCCCATCGTGGGAGAGAAGCTCAGAATTTAGGTAGGCCTTCTCAGCTTCATGATTATTCTGAGCCTCAGAAAGTTGGAGGCTGGTCGAGACCCTTTCAGACTGAAGAAGTGTCAGGGCAAAGTCGTCCCTGACCTTCGCCTCTTAGGCAAGGCGAGCAGCTTCATGGAGCTTGAGGATTTCTCCCTCGCACATCTCCAAGTCGCCCTATAATGAGTGGGAGTAACCTTCTTACTGCTCCAGCAGAATCTCCAACTCTTTCTTCCTCTCAGCCAGGGCTTCCAACTTAGCCTTATCAACTCGCCACTTCTCAGAAGCACTCTTGGCAACGTAACATAACTTACGCCGCTCCTTGACCTCCTCCTCAAGGGGGGCATGATTTGCCACAATCCACGTTGCCAGATCGTTAATGCCCTGTAGAAAGAAAGTGAAACAACCCAAAGTAAGAAACGGTGTGTAAGCACAAAAGGAAGAAAAAAAAGCTGCATTGTACCTCAAAGAACCAGTCTCTTAAATGATTGGCCATTTGAGCGATGGCTTCAACTTGAGCACCAGTAGTAGTAGAGGAGGCATCACCACTAGCATTTTCCCCACTGATCTCCCCAAGGCTAGAAACCACCCCAAGCGAAGAAGCCTTCGCAAGCCTCAAAGGTGAATTTGCCACCTTTTTTTATAGACCCGCAAAGCGTTCAGGTGGAAGGGGGTGGTGTAAGCTAGGTCAGCCTCCATCAGGCAAGCATCTTCTTGCATAAAATTTTCCCACTCCTCTATGAAGAAGGAGTCAGTGTCTCCCCCCAAGGATGAGGAGTGGAGGGGAGGAAGAGAAATCCCTTCACCACTGCCAACCAGCGAAGGGTGCTTCCCCCATAGACAGTGGCTGGTGGGGTCTCTGGGGTGGTTTGCTTTGCCCCGGTCTCATTGCATGCATCCTCACGGAAAAAGGGTGTGCACTTTGTTGCATTGGCATGGTCGCCCTCCAGGAGTGGGGAATCTTCATCCACCCTATCTATGGAAGAGGCACTGGCCACCTCTCCACAAACAGCTCTAGTTGAGGGGGGTAGGCAAGCCCTCACACCCATGATAGAGTCTAGGTTGAGGGTGGCCATCACTTCACGTCCAGCTCACCTTTTCTCTAAAAAAGGAAACTCAAATGCAGGGTCGAAAGCTAGAGGGCACACCTGCGGGGTGAGCATGACTTAGAGGGAAGTAGCCAAGTCAAAGAGGGCCATGCTAGCTAAACCCTCAATGTCCCTCAGGTCGGAGGAACGCAGCTAGGTGGAGGACCCGTGGGGAGATGGGAGCATGGTAGTGGCTGGTGAGATGGATGGCTGGACCTGTTCACTCTTTGAGGGTGTGGCAGTTTCCTCTAACTGCGGCGCAAAGAATGCATAGGTGGTTGGCTGGAAAAGTGGATGAATATGGGTAGCCTCCAAGGGCGCCAAAGCTCTTGTAGACAATGGAACTGAAGGCATAGTAGTGACTAGCGATGAGGGCGTTTGGGCACGAGCGCCCTCTAAGGGTGCCAAAATTTTCTTTTGGGGAGGTAAAGGGAGCGCAGAGACTTTAGAGTGGGTCCTTTTTCTCTGGCTTTCATCTTCAGTATTTTTCTTGCTCTTTTTCTCCCTCTTCTCGGCATTCTCCTCCTTTTAGGATCGCCTCTTTTTCTCTTTCTTTTCTTGAACGGCGTGGTCACGCCTCTTACTTTTTTTGAAGAATTTCAGTAGAGGAGGGGAAATAGTGTCTGAAATAATGAATGAGCGCCCTTGAACATAGGATCGGTTAGGAGACATCAGGAACCGATCAATATAAATAGGCGTCAACAAAAAGTCGGTCTAGAGATCATCAGGATGAGCTTCAGCCCAGGAATGAAAAGTTTCAATTTGGGCCAGTTTTCGACGTGATAAAGGTTCCATGGTAGCCCACAAGCTCTTATCATTAAGTAGAGGGTGCCAGATTGCTCTAACTGGAAAATCTCTGAAAATGTCTTCTTGGGCGGGAAACTCCCAGCCCTAATTGGTAATAAAGAAAAACTTGGTTGTCCAAGCTTTGGCGTTGCAGTACCGAGTCCCAAACCGGGCCAAGGTCTACTCATTATCTTTCTTGCGAAAGCTAACAACGTTGCCTTTGGTAGCAGCCCTCACATTGTAGAAGGCCAAAAATTATCGTGCAGTCAAATTGGGATAGGGTCGCCAAGAGGCTCCAGGACCATACGGAAAATGATGCAAGCGCAAAGATACACCCTCAACTCAAAGGGGTGTAGTTGAGCTGGCGCCAGACCAAGAAGGTCTAAGATATCGCGAAAAGGGTGGCAAAAGGGGAGCCTCAGCCCATGTGACAAAAGGGATACGGTTATGGAAACTTTACCAGCAAAGCCCTCATCATCACAACATCTAGACGAGGGAGCCTTCATCACAGCCATTTCGGGGATGCGATATTGCTCCCGAATCTGTGGTAAATGTTTCTCTCGGAGGCCTAAGCGCCACCCATATTCATCGAAGGTCGGCCTTCCGGGACTTGGAAAGGTTGTACAGAGCTATTGCCTTGTTTAGCCATAAAAACTAGAAGGGAAAAAGGAAGCAAGGAGGCAAAGAAAGACAAAGTGAGCAAGAAGCAAAACCAAGAAAAGAAGCACAAGGAAGAAAAGCTAGCAGAGGAAAAATTAAAAGAGATAGAGGAGGGGTATTTAAAGGAGAAATAATACGGAACACAAACGGCCGCAGACATCATGGCCTGACATTGAAGCAGAAAAGTAACTGTTGCATGAAAGCTCCCCTCCTTTCTGCCACGACAGCGGGAAATCATGAGGGCTCCTCGATTTTTGAAAAAGTGAAACAGCGTAGGGTAAACCATCAAAAGATATAGGGTTTGGAAGCAAGGAGGAGGCCCATAGCGAGGTTCACAACATTTACAAGGTGGCAAGATTAATCAATATAAATTCCCTACACTTGGAGGTGAAGAGAATTGGCGGGGCAGCTAGAGGGCCTGTTTAAGCTGAGGGCCCATTCTATCATGAAAGCCCAATATGGAAAAAGCCCATAGGAGAGGTCATTGGCTGATTGAAGGGAGTAAGGGAGTCCAAAGTTCATCGAAATTATACATGCATCACGCCATCTTTCTTGGAAAGATAGAGACTTCATGCTGTTACGTGATCATTCCAGGTATCGGGTGATGATCCACACCGATAAACTCTTAATAAAATAAACATCATGTATGAGTTTATATATACCAGGTAATCCTTGATAGTATGGGATCGAACTCTCTTTTGAATTCTAAATTCTTTGGTTAAACTTACTGACTTAAGCATCGAAGTGGGACACATCCTTAATAACATCATAAAAATTAGATTTGCCCTTGTAGATGCCAGGATTATGAGAGGGATAAATCTCTTCCCATTTGAGAAAAATCAATGTGAGAGAGAGAGTTTTACCATGGGAACAACCGAGGGGCAATGGCAATGGCCATGGCTATGGGAGGAGCATTGGCTGTGTTCTTCCAGAAAGGAAGCTCCATGAGTGGTGGTTCATAGAGTTGGGTGTAGCGGCTGGTGGGGCTTGCATCATGGGATGAGGTAGTCACGATGAGGTCGGTGAGAGACCAATGGAGGGAAGCTTGGTGGTGTATAGATAGTAAGGAACCTGGGATGGCTTCTGGTGCTGCGTGGAGTTCCTGTCGTGGAGGGTGTAACTCACGATGTGGAGGAGGGGTGGTTGTCTGTGGTTCATGCTTGTTGCTCTGTTTTGGGTTGTCTAAAACAGGGGTTTGTGCATGAGTTAGGCCATGTGTCTAGGTTGTTTTCATGGTGGTTCCGACATGAGGCAGTGCCTTGTGGGGTGGCTTCCATGGCTTGCTTGTTTGTAGAGGAGGTATGGTGCCTTGCTGAATAGTGCATGGCTTTGGTGTTTGGGTTGGCGAATGTGGGAGGAGCACGCGGTTTGGAGCAGCGACAAAATGAGGTGGCTTTGGGCAATGAAGGAAAGGAAGAAGCCACGATGGGGTGCTTCATGGGGGAGACTGCAACGTGCTATGGCAGCTTTCGATGTGTAATGCCCAGTAGCTTTGGGTGTTGTGGCTTGAAGGTGCATGGGGTTGGGTAGGGCTTGGGCGTAGAGCATAAGTCAGAGAGAGAGAGAGAGAGGGACAATCGGTGGGGGTGAGGGATTAACTGAAAAGACATGGGAAAGGTGATAACGAGTAGGAGAGAAAACAAAATTTTGGGGAGGGGGGGTGGTGGAGCAAACTGTCGTGGTGGGAAGGAAAGAGAGGGAAGAAGATTTTACCAAATGATGTCATTTTTTCTTCTTAACTATTGGCTTCTTCCTAGGCATGGGTCTAAAATAGGCCGGTTGCTACGTGAATGCTCTTACATGCCACAATTTGACTTAGGAAAAAAATTTTCTAAATTTTGAATCTTACTAATCAAAATTTTACAATTTAAGTGATATATAGATTGTATTCTAGCCACCAATTTGAGAATATAATAACTCATATTAAAATTAGTTCATGTATTTTGGTTTTTAGATTATTCATTCATTTTGAATATTGAATATTTTCATCTATAATTTCAATTGTTTTGATAATTTCGTTGCATCCTTTAGGCCCACTAACAAAATTCTCGCAATGTGGCTCATAAGTTATATCATCAGCAATAAAAATGTGTTGTGTCATAGAAAAACCCTCCTCCTCCTGATCAATTTTATTTATTATTAAAAATAAATCTAGTTTTAAAATTTAATTATTTTTGTTTTTCTTTTATTTTTATATATTTTTTGTTGTTGTTTCATGTTGGGAAAGAGGCATGGTTATCGATGGTCGCGTCGTTGCTTGGAGGACGATGATGGTACCATAGAGTTGTTCTTCTGACGTGCGAGGGCAATGACACTCACAATGGAGAGAGAGAGAGAGAGAGAGAGAGAGAGAGAGAGAGAATGTGTGTTTGAGGGAGGGAGAGATTGGGAGTGAGCGAGGGAAGAGAAAAGTTGGGATGAAAAATTAGAGAAATGCACTGAGACATACCTTGGTGGCATCTAGCAACCGTTGCTTGTCACTGGGGAGGTTTTAATCCAAGATGTTGAGAGAGAGCTAGAGAGAGAGAGAGAGAGAGATGGTGCCAAAGTACTTACTGGCGTGGAGGCACAACTTGGATAGGAAGAAACGGGCTAGGTTTGTGTCCATGTTGCATAAACCAGGAGACAGTAGGGTAATGGGCCAAGGGGAAGGAGAAAAAAGGACTTGGGGGGTGGGGGGGCATTGAAATAGCGCACCATTTGTTTTTATTGTTGGGTTGTGTTTTGGTTAAAAACTTGGATTGGTACATTACAATTCATGATGATGGGGCTTATGAGTCAGGTGGTTGGGTTTTTTTAGTGGTTTTAATGGATGTATAATGGAAGGATCAAAATAACCAAAGTTGAGAGTACAATAATCAAAAAGTTAATAAATAAAAGTTGGGGAGTAATATGCCTGTAATTTGGATGGGCACCCATGTGGGAAAACCCTTACTCTTCAACTATTATATGATGAGGAACAATTGTTTTGAGATTGAGCTTGAGGTATATTGTCCTTCCGCTGTGCATTTTATGAGTTCTACATTGGCATCGGAGCAAACTCTATTTGTTCCCAATGAAATATATGCCCCTATTTTGACATCCAAGCTTCTATTCTCTTTAGGACTGGGCTTTTATTTTCATGAAATGCTATTATTTTTTAAAAACAACTCAACTCAATTTATCTTTAAAAGATAGAGGAATAGGCCCAATTTTTGGCCCAACCCATGAGTTTCCTTGCAACTTTCACCGAAACATAATATAGATGTCAGCACTAGGTTTTGGACCCAAGATTAACAACTAAACTATGATTGGGCACACCATTGGGTTGTGACAGCCTTTCCTTGGTAACGGTGAGGCTCAAGTTTTATATATTTGTTATAAATTATAAAACTCTAGTTTTATTTATTTATTTTGGCATATTATATGTGTTGTTATATATTTTATATATATATAATGTTATTAGATGTTATCATTTTTTTATGTTATTAAATTAAATATGAATTACATGTGAACTTGTGAATGGATAACATGTGAAGTATGAAGTTATTTTATCACAAAGTTTGTGAGTTTGTTTGTTTGTTTTTTTTTTCTTTTTAATATAAGTTAGCCTTTAAATATTTTTTAGAGCACTAAAATAGTGGGAGTATGGTTGATATTAAATTGGACTTTATCACCCATACAATTTAAATTTACGTAAAAATTAAGTTTAAAATTTACTCATATATTGTGGCACAAGAGTTTGTTAGGAAGTAAAGCAAATTTTCTATCTCACGACATATTTTAATTATTTTTATTTTAACTTAAATTAATGCTGCAAGTTCCTTATAGTGTTTGTGTAATATCCACTTTGCACCCTTTTTGTAGTGAAATGATATCCAAGAGTATTGTAATCGACTTAAACAAACGTGAAAAATTGGATGAGGGAGAACTACAAAATTCTCATAAAATCCAACGTGTCTTAAATGAGTAGAACATTTTGGAGATCTTAATGCATTCCTTGATTGAACCTTAGAGAGAGGGCACTAAGAAACAACACAGAAAATATCGTGGGGCCTTTGAGCATTGGCTCAAGAAGAACTGATGCACACTTTAATATGTTAAGTAGCTTGCACAATGATCTTATTTGTGACTTCAAGTAGTACAACATTGTTAATACCAATACCAAACTTTTACCAAAACATAATACGGAACTCAAAAGCCTCTAGTTTGAGTTTAAAACAAACTCTTGCATGTTTATCAATATTCCATCAAAGTTCTAAATCATATATCCTCAAGAGTAAACTCTTACTATATAGATCAAAGCCTCAAGAACAACATATGTGACGCCCCCAAAATCCCCACGTACCAACACGGGGAAATTGAGACGTCCGGATGATGACATCACGGGTCACCACCCTATCGAAGAGTGCCAAGTGTGTGCAAGCGACAAATGTGCACAAGAAGATACGCAGCGGATAGCAAAGTCAAATACTAAGTACCAGAATTTTTCTTAAATAAAATACAAAACGGTTCAAAGGTACATAATAAAATATTACATGATATAAATATTGTTTCAAACCAAACATAAAGCATGAACTCCAACTCAGATCTCCGGCGGAGCCGCATCCTCGGGCTCAGCCTCCTCCTCCTCCTCGAACTCTGCATCAAAATCTACGGTACCAAAAATGGTGCCGCAGGTAAGTAAAATCCAAAACACCACTAGATAAAAACATATTAAACTCAAACAACAAGCATGAATGAATGCCAATGCACAAAACTCCCAAACCATATTTTTCCACGCACGCCAAAAACCCATTTGGCTTAAAAACATAACCTTTAAAACCAAGCCTCGCCATTATCCCAGATAATGGCCCAAACCACCATTTTCCCAGAAAATGGATCACAAGACCATCGCCATTTTCCCAGAAAATGGCCCATATCCGAAAACCATGAAAACCAACCAATTATGCATGCACCATGATCTCCCCTAGGGATCATCCGCACACTCTGGCTCTGTGCCACACCGCAGGTAACGTCTACGCGTGTGACACCTACACGAGTGATGCCCAGACTCGCGCCTCCATCTCGCGCGTACCTGGCCAGGCCATCCTCTAGTCCCCGCCACTCTAAGGACCACGGAGTCGACACGACAGCGTTACCGTATCGTGCGATCCGGTCGTCGCCCAGCGACAACCCAGGGGATGTCACTCAGTATTATCCACTCCCGAGTGACCAGAGGAGCTCCACCGAGATAATAACCCATCCCGGCTTGGGCTCGTGATACGCACACTCCCAAAAATCCATTTACGCCAATAAAATAGGATTTTCTCAATTAAAATAAAATACACGTGCATGCACCATGTAAATGCAAATTTCAATGCTCGACAAATACAATCAACCATAGCACAACAAAACAAGCAACTCCGTCCTCCATCCATCCGACCCCCGAACTCCTCGGACTCAGTCCGGAATCAGCAAACCAACCAAATAAATTATTGAAAGAGTAAAATACATTTAAATCTAAAAGTAGAGTTTGGAAAATACTTACAGAGCTATATAGGATTTTTAGAAGGTTCGGCGCGAAGCAAACGGCGATGCGAAAGCAACGTAACAGTGCAAATGCACTGTTCNAGGCCATGTGTCTAGGTTGTTTTCATGGTGGTTCCGACATGAGGCAGTGCCTTGTGGGGTGGCTTCCATGGCTTGCTTGTTTGTAGAGGAGGTATGGTGCCTTGCTGAATAGTGCATGGCTTTGGTGTTTGGGTTGGCGAATGTGGGAGGAGCACGCGGTTTGGAGCAGCGACAAAATGAGGTGGCTTTGGGCAATGAAGGAAAGGAAGAAGCCACGATGGGGTGCTTCATGGGGGAGACTGCAACGTGCTATGGCAGCTTTCGATGTGTAATGCCCAGTAGCTTTGGGTGTTGTGGCTTGAAGGTGCATGGGGTTGGGTAGGGCTTGGGCGTAGAGCATAAGTCAGAGAGAGAGAGAGAGAGGGACAATCGGTGGGGGTGAGGGATTAACTGAAAAGACATGGGAAAGGTGATAACGAGGAGGAGAGAAAACAAAATTTTGGGGGGGGGGTGGTGGAGCAAACTGTCGTGGTGGGAAGGAAAGAGAGGGAAGAAGATTTTACCAAATGATGTCATTTTTTCTTCTTAACTATTGGCTTCTTCCTAGGCATGGGTCTAAAATAGGCCGGTTGCTACGTGAATGCTCTTACATGCCACAATTTGACTTAGGAAAAAAATTTTCTAAATTTTGAATCTTACTAATCAAAATTTTACAATTTAAGTGATATATAGATTGTATTCTAGCCACCAATTTGAGAATATAATAACTCATATTAAAATTAGTTCATGTATTTTGGTTTTTAGATTATTCATTCATTTTGAATATTGAATATTTTCATCTATAATTTCAATTGTTTTGATAATTTCGTTGCATCCTTTAGGCCCACTAACAAAATTCTCGCAATGTGGCTCATAAGTTATATCATCAGCAATAAAAATGTGTTGTGTCATAGAAAACCCTCCTCCTCCTGATCAATTTTATTTATTATTGAAAATAAATCTAGTTTTAAAATTTAATTATTTCTGTTTTTCTTTTATTTTTATATATTTTTTGTTTTTGTTTCATGTTGGGAAAGAGGCATGGTTATTGATGGTGGCGTCGTTGCTTGGAGGACGACGATGGTACCATAGAGTTGTTCTTCTGACGTGCGAGGGCGATGACACTCACAATGGAGAGAGAGAGAGAGAGAGAGAGAGAGAGAGAGAGAGAGATGTGTGTGTGTGTGAGGGAGGGAGAGATTGGGAGTGAGCAAGGGAAGTGAAAGTTGGTATGAAAAATGAGAGAAATGCACTGAGACATACCTTGGTGGCATCCAGCAACCGTTGCTTGTCACTGGGGAGGTTTTAATCCAAGATGTCGAGAGAGAGCTAGAGAGAGAGAGAGAGAGAGAGAGATGGTGCCAAAGTACTTACTGGCGTGGAGGCACAACTTGGATAGGAAGAAACGGGCTAGGTTTGTGTCCATGTTGCATAAACCAGGAGACAGTAGGGTAATGGGCCAAGGGGAAGGAGAAAAAAGGACTTGGGGGGTGGGGGGGCATTGAAATAGCGCACCATTTGTTTTTATTGTTGGGTTGTGTTTTGGTTAAAAACTTGGATTGGTACATTACAATTCATGATGATGGGGCTTATGAGTCAGGTGGTTGGGTTTTTTTAGTGGTTTTAATGGATGTATAATGGAAGGATCAAAATAACCAAAGTTGAGAGTACAATAATCAAAAAGTTAATAAATAAAAGTTGGGGAGTAATATGCCTGTAATTTGGATGGGCACCCATGTGGGAAAACCCTTACTCTTCAACTATTATATGATGAGGAACAATTGTTTTGAGATTGAGCTTGAGGTATATTGTCCTTCCGCTGTGCATTTTATGAGTTCTACATTGGCATCGGAGCAAACTCTATTTGTTCCCAATGAAATATATGCCCCTATTTTGACATCCAAGCTTCTATTCTCTTTAGGACTGGGCTTTTATTTTCATGAAATGCTATTATTTTTTAAAAACAACTCAACTCAATTTATCTTTAAAAGATAGAGGAATAGGCCCAATTTTTGGCCCAACCCATGAGTTTCCTTGCAACTTTCACCGAAACATAATATAGATGTCAGCACTAGGTTTTGGACCCAAGATTAACAACTAAACTATGATTGGGCACACCACTGGGTTGTGACAGCCTTTCCTTGGTAACGGTGAGGCTCAAGTTTTATATATTTGTTATAAATTATAAAACTCTAGTTTTATTTATTTATTTTGGCATATTATATGTGTTGTTATATATTTTATATATATATAATGTTATTAGATGTTATCATTTTTTTATGTTATTAAATTAAATATGAATTACATGTGAACTTGTGAATGGATAACATGTGAAGTATGAAGTTATTTTATCACAAAGTTTGTGAGTTTGTTTGTTTGTTTTTTTTTTCTTTTTAATATAAGTTAGCCTTTAAATATTTTTTAGAGCACTAAAATAGTGGGAGTATGGTTGATATTAAATTGGACTTTATCACCCATACAATTTAAATTTACGTAAAAATTAAGTTTAAAATTTACTCATATATTGTGGCACAAGAGTTTATTAGGAAGTAAAGCAAATTTTCTATCTCGCGACATATTTTAATTATTTTTATTTTAACTTAAATTAATGCTGCAAGTTCCTTATAGTGTTTGTGTAATATCCACTTTGCACCCTTTTTGTAGTGAAATGATATCCAAGAGTATTGTAATCGACTTAAACAAACGTGAAAAATTGGATGAGGGAGAACTACAAAATTCTCATAAAATCCAACGTGTCTTAAATGAGTAGAACATTTTGGAGATCTTAATGCATTCCTTGATTGAACCTTAGAGAGAGGGCACTAAGAAACAACACAGAAAATATCGTGGGGCCTTTGAGCATTGGCTCAAGAAGAACTGATGCACACTTTAATATGTTAAGTAGCTCGCACAACGATCTTATTTGTGAGTTCAAGTAGTACAACATTGTTAATACCAATACCAAACTTTTACCAAAACATAATACCAAACTCAAAAACCTCTAGTTTGAGTTTAAAACAAACTCTTGCATGTTTATCAATATTCCATCAAAGTTCTAAACCATATATCCTCAAGAATAAACTCTTACTATATAGATCAAAGCCTCAAGAACAACATATATGAAAATCAAAGAGATAGGATCAAGTTCCTAGAACCAAAATCACAACCTTAGCCAAAACAAAACTATTTTGAGCTAATCGGTTTCTAACACTCTATAATCATGCAAAACTCTTTTATAAAAAATACTAACGTGCTTTGAATCAACTCATAACTCGTATAAAAAATGTTAGCACTTCACCATATCAAGATTTACCCAATTGTTTATCAAAATATCACAACATTTTCAAAGTTCCACATAAACATCAAAACTGTCAACACCGAAACCTTTCTATAATCAAACCCAACTTTCATCCATCAAAATTCCAAGAAGAATTCACCAATACACATGCATGTAAACTAGACACAATAATAAACAAAATACAAGAGAATTGAGCCATAGAAAATAACTTATAAAGCTTAGAGTGAAGAATACAAAAATTGCCCATAAATTTCTATCTTACTTTCTCTTGGTTTGCTCTAGGGATGAAATATGCCAAGTGTGGAGGCAAAAAAGCAATGGGCATGGGGTATAAGGAAGGGATGACATAGGTGGGTGAGTGAATGACCAAATGATGGGAGGTACCTTGTGAAAATCAGGAGAAAAATGTTGAAGTGAGGGTTGTCCTTCTACTGCTTCTGTTGGCTGAGTGTGTGGGGACTGATGGGTGGTGTTTGACTTGCCATCAAGCCACTATTTGGGGCCAATCATGAGATGGCATGACAGCCATGGTATAGCCTTGTAAGGAGGAGGAAGCTTGCTGAAGAATTTTGGGCCAAAAAGGGGTTTCGGTTGGGCCAAAGATGGGCTTCACAAATGGGCTCAATTTGGAGTTTCAATGGGGTTTAGCTAGGATTTCGGCTAGGGTTAAGTCCAAATGTAATTTTTTCTTTGTCAAATGTAATTATCAAGATGTAAGGGAGTGATTAAGGATATAAGAGTGTGAAACTAAGTATTTAATTACATGTAGAAGTGATTTAACTAAATGAGAAATCACTTAAACAAAATCAAGTGGTTTAGGGTTTGGAAACCAATTTGGGGTTTTGGTTTCCTCCAAGGATTTAGGGTTTTGGTTGGCTTCCAACTTTTTTTGGGGGTTTCATTAGGGTTTAAACACTCTTTTTAGTTTGTCAAATATTGTTTGGTTGGATGGAATAATGTTTGGTGTAAGAAGCATGATGACAAGTTTGAGCCACACTCCAATCTCTTCACACTCTCTCTTCTTCTTGACATGTGTTCTAGGATTTCCAAATGGATGGCTAGGATTGTGCCATTTTTCCAATAAAAAGTTTTTCTAGTGATCCTAAGTGTATTTGGACATGCTACATGGTGATTTGACTATTATTTGAACTAGTTATCACGTGGCACTCTCCGAATGGTTACTATTTGCCCGATAACTCAAAACTTTTTATTGCACTATAAAATTCTAAATATTCATCTAAACCTAATGGTGCAGTTTGTTTCAAAAAAATTCTACTCCTAAGTACTTTAATTAAAAATAAAGACAATCATAAATACTATTCACATGAGAAACTGGAAACATATTATTGCACAATAAAATTCTAAATATTCAGAATAATCTAATGGTGCAATTCATTTCGTAAAATTACACTCCTAGGTGACTTAATTAAATACAAAGGAAATTTCGTCAACTTCGTAGATTGGGATCCGACTATGCTAACGATCTATTACCTAATGATCGTCTGATTCATAAAATCCTTTCAAGAGTTCACAATGTTTATAAGGTCTAAAGAAATTCATCTGTCGGATATCTTTTCTGTCCTCACATGCAAAACCTTAAGCTCCACGCGATGAAATGCATCATAAAAGGTTTTGATGTTTCCATTGTGTTAAATTCTAGGTCATTGTTTCCCAAGAATTACGTAACGAGTGTTTCACTATGTAAACTTGCTGCTCCTCAATCAAATTATTTCCAACTATCTTAAGTTCATGAATCGTAGATGACATCGCTCTTAGATGTTGCTTTATCATGTATTTAGAGTGCACTTTGCAGGCATCAAACTTCATGGTCAATATGCTCAAACTCAAGCTCCAAGTTATGCAATGCATCATCAAAGGTTTTGATGTTTTCATTGTGTGTCAAATTCTAAGTCATTGTTTCCCAAGAATTAAGTAGCGAGAGTTTCACTGCTTGGAATTGTTGCTCATCAATGAAATAATTTCCAACTATCTTAAGTTCGCGAATCATAGATAACATCGCTCTAAAATGTTGCTTTATAGTGTGTTCAGAGCACATTTTGCAGGCATCAAACTTCATGGTCAATCCATGCAACTTCATGGTTGAAGTTTCCTCAAAGTTCACTTTTAGTGCTTGCCATGTGAGGGCCCTGCTAGCGCAAGGGAACAAACCACGAATGGGTTAAGTGAAAAGAAAGATGAGGAACACTTTATTCATTTGGTGAAGAAAATAACTACGGGTGCAGTTAGTCCAACATGTGGGTAAGCAAGCACCTCGTAGAAGGCATGGCAAATACATCCCAACGTGAGGTGGAGATGAGTCTCACCTTATGGTAGGTGAGCTAGAAAAGTCACCCGTCGTGAAGGCGAGAAAGAGGAGCTCAAGTGGTTGGTGGCTTTGATGAGACAAGAGCTACTTGGCCAAGGTGAGCAAACATTACTCACCCTAGATGAGCAACGATCTAGGATAAACTTGAGTAGATATGAGAGCTTTCTAGAATTACACGAAAAACGCTCAGAAGAGTAGCAATGCTGCATGCATAAGCCCACACTCCACCTAAAAAGGTCACATTTAAAATGGGTCTACTAAGGGATTACAACTCGGGAAGAGTGGCAATGTTGCATGCAGAAGCCCACACTTCACCTAAAAAGGTCACATCCAAAGTGGGTCTACTAAGGGATTACAACTCGGGAAGTTATATTGTCTCAACCCATAAGAATGACTTGATGCCACATGGAAGACCCTCATTCAAGGAAGGATTGAGGAATTGGCAGGGCATAAGGAAATGAGAACCATGCCTTGGATGTCTATCTCTACCATCCTATAGTACAACAAACGAGGCTAAATGACTCCTACCCAAGCATACTTGCAGTTAGAAGTGTATCAGATTGACGTCTAACAGTCCTGCCCTATAGAAGGGATTTGGACATGGCAAAAAACATTACTTTTGAGATCTTAAACACCTGAGACTTTGCGGATCTAGATTCTTCAGAAGAGCAAGGAAGAAGTGGCGTAGTGCAGTAGTGAAACCGTTGTTGTGAGGTAGGTTAGCTTCTAAGATAGGACTATGGAATGTGCGGTGAATGTTGTATGTAAAAGATATTTGCATATTCTATAACCTCCCATTTCTCAACATGAATAAATATATTTTACTCATTATGTTTATCTTATTTTCATTTCTTGTTTTCTTAGACTTGTGGATGTGTTTGATGTTTTTCCCCTGAATTATGGTCTTAGTGTGAATATCTATATCTCTGTGTGAGTAAGCGTACCATGCGTCAATAATCATGGGATGGGACGGAATTCCATGAACCATTCCTACGAGACGTCGCAACGAGCTTCAAATGGATAGAGGGATTCCCCATGAATGATTGGGGTGGAGTGGTATCATGTTGGCCTCATCTAATAGTTGGGATCTAGAATCCTCCAATCTATCACTTGTTAGTGTCTTTGAGTTTGTTGGTTGGTAGACATTTTCCCGATGCAACATGTTATCTCTATGTGAGAGTTGGCTTGTGTTGGAGTACAAGCGAGCTGACTTGGACCATGTTGGTAGGGTAGAAAGGATTTTTCCAATTTCGACAGTGGAGTGGCTCATCCCTTTTTTGCCCATTAGGTGATGAAGGTCTATATGACGAATAGCTATGTGATGGCAATCATACCTTTGGAACTAACATGATTTTATGGATTTTCCCTACTAGAGCGAATGGTCATTCCTATATATGTGTGTTTTACTAAAAGGGTAATTCATCGTCGTGTTTAAGGATTCATATGTCTATGCTAGAAAGGGTGATTCCTTGCGAAAGCATACATATATGTCTTTTTGCTATTTACATTAACTGTTCATTGCACATTCAAGAGCATTATCTCTCATTAGTAAATTTTGTTATGGCTGCTTAACCTACCTAAGGTTTCATTCTTGAAATCATAGACTTTAATGCAAAGTTAGAACCAAGAGTGATGTCTGAGGAAGAAGAGTTCATCCCGCTTGAATGCTAAAGACAAAAGCTTGTCTCTGTCATAATGTCCATGCATCATTTTGAGTTGTACTTAGTACTTTCTAAGATGTGACCACTTGTATTCGGTCTACTGCCCATTAGGCAATGAACATACTATTTGGGTTGTATATATCTCTAAGATAATATTTATGAAGAGTGATAGTAATTACTTCTATGATGTGTTTTAGACCTCTGGTATTGAAAGGTTTAGTTTACCGACTAAACCTCTATCTTTTTCTACTGCAATTGTATATCTGTATCCAACACATGCACTTCCATCTGGATGAGGCACGCCTAACTTGACTAAACCCTGGGTGTTAATTCTTTGGTTAGCAACCCCTCACAGATGATTAAGTTTAAGATGTGGGCACAACATCGAACATGCAAGAATTCATGTTCCAAAACAGTATCCCTCCTATACTTGTTTTTTTTCTCAAATAAGAAACCGTTCCATTATTAGAACTTGCATTATCAAAACTGATTGCAAGTACTTTTGATCGCCCGCAATCATGCAAGCGCATCACTATGGCCCTGTCTAGTGTATCACCCTTGTGATTTTTAACCAAAGAAAAAGAATGAATCCTCTTGTATAGATTCCAATAATCATCAATAAAGTATGCAGTGAGACACATATAGTTGAGGTTTTGTACGGATGTCCACATATCTGTGGTGAGGAAAATTTTTTGCCATTGAAGAGCACTTCTCGACTTATTTTTTCTCTCATATACACACTAAAACAATCATTCGCAACCGTAACACGAAATGAAATCCCTACCCATTTAGGGCAAACAACAAGCATAAATTTATTGAAACCCTCCCCTTCTACGAACCTAAAGGGCAATTCATCAAGAATAATTATTCCTGCTAAGGCTTGTCTGCAAGCTTCAACATGAAATGTTGTGGGCACAAATCCCCACTACCACTTCCTCCATTCGCTTTCCAACCTAGAGTAGTTTGGGACTCATCCGTCTTATTAAATAGATATAGTTACATTGTTTTTCAATGTGATCCTTCATGGAATTTGTATCATGGTCTTCGTATCACATGCATATGAAGCACCACAGTAATTAAATGCAACCCTAGGTTTACTTGGATCACCTTTTGGTATTCTTGTAAAGTGATCCTAAACCATTGGCCTAGCTCTGCTACTAAGTGGTCCACTAATATTCGGTTTACTACTTACATTAGGTGGGAGTGGAGGAATGCCTTGCTTAACCCTATGTAGGCTGTGTTGACTCATTCACATCATCTGTAATAGAGTCATGTGGAATCGTTTCTGGAATAGGGTCCATCTAGAAAAACAATCGATACAAAATTAGATTAAAAAATCAGAATGTAAAATTGGCTTCTAAGTAAAAATCAGAATGTAAAAATCATGGATAAGGTATGTTCACAAAAGAGATCATCAAGTTTTGAAGTTGGTTTTATTGAACATATGTACAAGGCAGTTGAAGTTGCTAGATGGTTAAGGATTAGGAATTAATACAAGACAGAAAACATATACTTTGTGCTTCAAATATTTCTTCTATATTTTGGTTATAAATATTTCAGAAGCCTCACAAGCATAAGAACAAAGGTACCATGCAAATTCCATGTTCAACCTTTTGCGTTAGATGATGGACCATCAAGTCATGCAAATACCAAAGAAGTTGCAGTCTATATAAATGACATGTCACCACAGCATGGTTGTGAAGTGATCGAACGATATTATAAGCTGGAATGTTCTCTTTATGATCGATGTGTTCCTAATTTGTGCAGCAACCTTGCAAGAAATTAAGTTACAATATATGCAACAGATCGAGGATTCTATTAGGTAGTATTGAAAAGAAAAAGAACACACCCATGATATGCTTATTACATATGTTGGCTAGCTATTAAATATAATATTTGATCAAGACCATCATGATCAATATCATTTAACTCTTTTGTTCTCATGTATCATTAATTCGAGAGGAAATCAGCTTATATATAAACAATACAATTTCAATGAAATGAACAGTCTTTTTTTCCCTGAGAGGTGTATATATATACATACAGTCTTTCTAAACTAGCTATCTTTATATTAAATATAATATACCTGAGTTAATTAAAAAGTACAAATTCAAATGTGAAAAAAAATGATTTGAAAATTGAATAAATATGAAATATTCACATTTAGGAATAGAGCATATATCCTCAAAGCATTAATTAGGAATATTGTGTAAATTGAATAAATATTGAATCCTCAAAGCTGTGTTAAAGAGAGTGTGCCTACAGAAAAATCAAACAACAAAGCTGCATGATGAAGGAGAGCACGTTACAGCTACAGAACAAGGACAATCCGCATGGCATGATGAAGGAGAGCACAATACAGCAGCTGGACAATCCGCATGGCAGAGCACCAGAGTGTGCGAAATGGTACCTGCATCAAATAAAAGCACAAAGGGTTAAAATATTGTTGTAACATAAAGTTATTCTGCAGAGACACATGTCAATAGATTAGGATGAGAGTTGGTTGTGTCTTGAATGTATAAATACATGTAAAGGCTGAAAGGCAAGTGCAGAAAACAGAGGCTCTACTGTTTGCTCAATACACACAGCCCACAGAGGCATTTTTACAAATGGGTTTCAATCACCTCTATTTGTTTTAACATGGTATCACGAGACCAGTAAGACTCACAGTCTTTCTCAGTGCCATGGTGTCCTCCCTCTCTTCCGACTCCCCTCCTCTACCCCCTCCAACCCCCACCAACAACACATCGAACTTTAACTCAGCCGGACAATTTGTCAATATGAAACTAAATATTGACAATTACTTGTTATGGAAAACCCAAATGGTTCCTTTTCTAAAAGGATACCAACTCTATGATCATGTGGATGGCACATCTACTATGCCAGCCCCTATGATCAATGACTCCACCAACCCAGAATTCACCAAATGGTCCTTACTTGATCAACGCATAATCTCTATACTTACCTCCTCCTTATCTGAACATGTATTGGCACAGGTCATGGATTGCTCCACCTCGCGCGAAGTCTGGACCACTCTTGAGGGTCTCTTCACAGCGCAGTCCTCAGCGCACACCATGCAAACCCATCTTCAGCTCACAACTCTCAAAAAGGGCTCTGCCACCATCACAGAATATTACCACAAGGTCAAGTCTCTTTCAGCCTCCTTGAGTGCGGCAGGTCAACCATTAAAACCCAGTGAGTTCACTGTTTACCTTTTAGCTAGCTTAGGCTCGGATTATGAATCTTTAGTAACCTCCCTCACCACCCGAGTTCAACCTTTATCTCCTCAGCAGATCTACAGTTTTTTACTAAATCATGAATCTCGTATAAATCACCAGACTCAATCTCTCTTGTCAAGCAACCCATTGTCTGCCAATCTCTCTACAGCCAAGCCAAACTCATTTTCTTCTCAGTCCTCTTTCAACTATCGTGGTAGAGGTAACCGTGGTCGACGAGGTCGAGGGGTTGGGCGTGGTCCTCCGAATCACTTTGCAAATAGAACTGATCCCAGACCCACATGCCAGGTCTGTCATAGGCCTGGGCACACGGCTATGTCTTGTTACCATAGATTTGACCATGCGTATCAAAATGCACCTCCTCCATCTCTGTCAGCCAACCTTACCACTACTTACCCCTCAGCTCCCCCATCTCAGTCCAACCCATGGTTTCCAGATAGTGCGGCAACAAATCATTTTACAGGAGACTACAATAATCTCAACTTAGATTCCATATCCTATCAAGGCTCAGAACAGGTCAGCATTGGAGATGGATCTACCATTCCCATCCAGCACTCTGGTTCGGCTCATCTTCATACCCCAAATGGCAAATTTCTCTTAACTCAGTTTTTGCATGTTCCAGCTATGTCAAAAAATTTACTGTCTGTACGACAATTTTGTTTAGATAATTCTGTATTTTTTGAGTTTTTCTCCACTGGTTTTTGTGTGAAGGATTTACAAACACGGGAGGTTCAACTTCAGGGCTCCATTAAAGATGGCATTTACGTTCTACCTTCCAACATTTCCACCTCAACACCAGCTCCCTCACAACCTCAAGCTCTGATTGGGACCCGAACCTCATCTCACAATTGGCACAACAGATTGGGTCACACGTCACCAAGAGTCACTGCATTTGTTATCAAAAAATTTCAGTTACCTTTAAATTCTAAGTCTACCTCAGTCACTTGTACAACTTGTTTACAAGCTAAAGCTCATACTCTCCCACATCCCCTCTCTCCCTCCACCTCCACATCTCCCTTTCAATTATTGTTTCTTGATGTTTGGGGTTCAGGACCCATACTATCCACTACGGGGTGCCGCTTCTATCTTGCTATTGTTGATGATTTTACAAAATATTGTTGGCTTTTTCCATTACAATCCAAGTCAGATGTTTCATATATTTTTATTGCATTTCTTCGCTATGTGAGCAATCAATTTTCTACCAATGTTCATACCATTCAAACTGATGGAGGGGAAGAATTTCGACCCCTCCAACGAATTTTACAAAATTTTGGTATTGAAAATCGTCTAACGTGTCCATACTCACATGCTCAAAATGGTAGCGTTGAGAGACGTCATCGACATATTGTCGAGACGGGTCTCTCCCTTCTTGCTCAATCTTCCATGCCCTCCAAATATTGGGCATATGTGTTCCAAACTGCAGTATATTTAATCAACCGCATGCCAACAACAATTTTGCAAAATCAATCGCCTTTTCAAAAATTATTTGGTCACACGCCGGATTATAAATTTCTTCGAACTTTTGGCTCCCCATGCTGGCCACATCTCTGCCCTTTTAATAAACACAAGATGGATTTAAGGTAAAAAATGTGTGTTTTCATAGGTTACAGTCCCGATCATAAAAAGTACTGTTGCCTTCATCTTCCTTCGGCTCAAACCTACATCTCCCAGGATGTATAGTTTGATGAGGCCCATTTTCCTTTTCAGTCTATTACACAGCCCACTGGGTCACTCAATTCCAGCTCTGGGCCTAAGGTTTCTCCCTTCCCATTTGTCTTTGGCAACCAAATCCTGAATGGCCTTCAGCCCAACCCACCTCACGAAAACACACTTACGGAAACAGCACCTCACGTGATCTCACATACCTTACAGCTACCCCACGGAACCATTTCAGCTACCCCACCCGTGCAGTCTAATCTCTTACCCACTGCCAATCCACTTGTGTCGTCAGAAACTACCTCACCCAATACTTCATCTCCTTCCTCATCTCCGAACCCTAGAGATTTCTTAGATAGTCACGCTACGACTTTTCCTGTACCTTCCCCTGCATCTTCATCTTCTCCTCAACAGATTGTCACAAGGTCCAAACACAATATCCATTGTCCTCTGATTCGCACGGATGGCACCGTGTCTTGGCCCCCTCCCAAACCTTCCTGCTCCCTTGCCCACCCCAAAACCTCAACTATCCCTGAAGAACCAAGCTCTTATACGGAAGCCACAAAGTATCCTGAGTGGAGACATGCAATGAAACTTGAATTTTAGGCCTTATTGCACAACTCCACTTGGGAGCTTATTCCACCGTCACACACCCTCAACATTTTGGGCCCAAAATGGATACTCAAAACCAAGAGAAAAGCTTATGGAACTCTAGAAAGACGCAAGGCTCACCTTGTAGCTAAGGGTTTCCATCAACAACCTGGGGTGGATCACACAGAAACCTTCTCACCTATTGTGAAACCTATCACAATTCGTATACTCATCTCTCTGGCCGTATCTTCCAATTGGACCCTCCATCAACTGGACGTTCAAAATGCTTTCCTACATGGTGATCTGGAGGAGGCAGTGTATATGCATCAACCTCCTGGATTTGTCAATCCCGACTATCCAAACCATGTGTGTAAGCTCAAAAAGGCTATCTATGACCTCAAACAAGCACCAAGGGCTTGGTTCCACAAGTTAAATACTCAACTTCTCTCCCATGGCTTTCAAGAATCACGTTCAGATTCATCTTTATTTATGTTCACAAATTCAGTGCATGTTATGTTTGTTTTGATCTATGTAGATGACATTATTATCACTGGGTCTTAGCATGCATTTCCCCGTAAAAGACTTAGGCCCTCTACATTACTTTCTGGGCATAGAGGTAAACCGAATTGCTCAAGGCCTTTTCTTAAGTCAATCTCGTTATATATCAGATCTCTTACATAGAACAAACATGCATCATGCTAAGTCAGTGTCAACTCCTATGGCTACTTCTACTAAATTAACCGCCCTTGATGGACCTTCCTTTGAGGATCCACATCTTTATAGAAGCGTGGTAGGGAGTTTACAATACCTTTCTTTTACTCGCCCTGACATTTTATTCTCTGTTAATAAAGTTTGTCAATTCATGCATAATCCCAAAACTTCTCATTGGCAAGCTGTCAAGCGTATATTACGCTATCTCTGTCTTACACGTTGTTTCGGTCTCTTTTTTTCTAAACAAAATTCATCTTCACTCACTGCCTACTCTGATGCTGACTGGGCTGGTTGTCCAGATGATATGAAGTCTAAGGGTGGTTTTTGTGTCTTTTTTGGTTCAAATCTGGTATCCTGGGGTTCTAAAAAGCAGCCTACTGTAGCTCGATCCTCCACTGAGGCCGAATACAAAGCTGTGGCTAACACAACTTGTGAACTCATCTGGATTCAGTCTCTTCTCCAGGAACTTGGAATTTTCTTGCAAAAACCCCCAACCTTATGGTGTGACAATTTAGGGGCCACCTACCTTTCAGTTAATCCAATTCTGCACTCCCATACCAAACATGTGGATTTGGACTATCACTTTGTAAGGGATCGCGTTGCATCCAAGACTCTACTTGTCTCCTTTGTCTCAAGCAAAGATCAAGTAGCTGATATATTGACTAAGCCAATTTCTAGTGCAAGATTTGCCTCACTTCGATCAAGCCTCACTCTCACTCAAGTGCCGCTTGACTCGAGTGGGGCTGTTAAAGAGAGAGTGTGCCTACAGAAAAATCAAACAACACAGTGCAGGACAATCCGCATGGCATGATGAAGGAGAGCACGTTACAGCTGCAGAACAAGGACAATCTGCATGGCATGATGAAGGAGAGCACGATACAGTAGCTGGACAATCTGCATGGCAGAGCACCAGAGTGTGCGAAATGGTACCTGCATCAAATAAAAGCACAAAGGGTTAAAATATTGTTGTAACAGAAAGTTATTCTGCAAAGACACATGTCAATAGATTAGGATGAGAGTTGGTTGTGATTTGAATGTATAAATACATGTAAAGGCCGAAAGGCAAGACAGGAAAAAAGGCTATGCTGTTTGCTCAATACTTACAGCCCACAGAGGCATTTTTTCTAATGGGTTTCAGTCACCTCTATTTGTTTTAACAATCTGCTAGGTAATTAATTGGAAAATAAAACATATTATAACTGGATATATATATATATATATATATATACACACACACACTACGAAACGCATGCCCTCTAGCTTGGTGTGTGTGTGTGTGTAAATATATATTGAGAAGTACTTTTAACGCCCAAAGTGCTGATCTACAGTAATAAATTGATCAAGCATTAGTTCGGATTTATATAATAATTGGATGCATATATTGCATCTCATTAATTGTTTCTTTTCGTTTTATTACAAGCTGACATGTATAGGACATGCCAAATATTAAACTGCATTCTTCTTGCAGCTATTGTAGCAAGCTTCCACCTGATCTTCATTCACTTTACCTGCATTTGCCACATTAAAATTAACCACAGATTAGTATACTATAATAATAAACAAAAATAGATTCGTTTCTCTTAGATCTAGCAGATTTTGATCTTTTTTCTTTATGTTTATATATATATATATTATACACATATATAATACCGGAGGCCGCTGCAAACTTGGTGGATGTAGAGTCAACACAAGTAACGGTGCACTTGAAGATGGAATAGGAGAGATCTGCAGGATAGTTTCAGTGTAACTTCTTGCAATGGTCTAAACAAGCCGCGTAATGCTTTGGAAATTTTGAAAACACTCCGCAGAACACTTCGTATCACAGTCATGACCAACATGTTTTCAGACAAGCCAATGCACCAGCTGACTTCTTGGCCCAGAAAGCATCGGACGAATTTAATTGCAGGTTTTTGGACTGAGATGNTTTAAAATTAAATAGTTAGTTTTTACTAGTGATTTATTATATATTAGCTTTATGTTGTGTTTAATATATTTAATTGGCTTTTAATTTATTTGATGTGATGTTTAATTTATTTTAATTGTTTTACGGTTTTTAAAATCGTTTTCGGCGGATTTGTTTTTGGACTCCCGAAATGAGGACTGGACCTCATTTTCTTTCTCCATCTTTTCTTTTTCCCTTTTTCTTTTTCTTTCTTTTTCTTTTTTCTTCTTTTCTTCTTTCCTTCTTTTTCTTCTTCTTCTTTTTCCTTCTCTCCCCGTACGCGCGCAGCTCTCCTTTCTCTTTTCCCCTTACCGCCGCTGCCTCTTCGGCTGCCCTTTGTGCCACCGTCTGGCAGCTGTGTCGTACACCACCCCCGCCATTTTCTTCCCCTCCCACCAGAGTTCATCCCCACCAATTTTCAGAGCCATCGGACCAGCCGTTAGCCGCCACGAGCTCCTCCAAGCCACACGATTTTTCACTGTTTCCGGCGCCGTCGCACCNAGTTGTCTAGATGATAGGAAGTCTATGGGTGGTTTTTGTGTCTTCTTTGGTTCCAATCTGATCTCCTGAGGCTCTAAAAAGCAGCCTACCATAGCTCGGTCCTTCACTGAGGCCGAATACAAAGCTATGGCTAACACAACTTGTGAACTCATCTGGATTCAGTATCTCCTCCAGGAACTTGGAATTTCTTTTGCAAAAACTCCCAACCTTGTGGTGTGACAATTTGGGGGCCACCTACCTTTCTTCTGCACTCCCATACCAAACATGTGGATTTGGACTATCACTTTGTAAGGGATCGCGTTGCATCCAAGACTCTACTTGTCTCCTTTGTCTCAAGCAAAGATCAAGTAGCTGATATATTGACTAAGCCAATTTCTAGTGCAAGATTTGCCTCACTTCGATCAAGCCTCACTCTCACTCAAGTGCCGCTTGACTCGAGTGGGGCTGTTAAAGAGAGAGTGTGCCTACAGAAAAATCAAACAACACAGTTGCAGGACAATCCGCATGGCATGATGAAGGAGAGCACGTTATAGCTGCAGAACAAGGACAATCTGCATGGCATGATGAAGGAGAGCACGATACAGTAGCTGGACAATCTGCATGGCAGAGCACCAGAGTGTGCGAAATGGTACCTGCATCAAATAAAAGCACAAAGGGTTAAAATATTGTTGTAACAGAAAGTTATTCTGCAAAGACACATGTCAATAGATTAGGATGAGAGTTGGTTGTGATTTGAATGTATAAATACATGTAAAGGCCGAAAGGCAAGACAGGAAAAAAGGCTATGCTGTTTGCTCAATACTTACAGCCCACAGAGGCATTTTTTCTAATGGGTTTCAGTCACCTCTATTTGTTTTAACAATCTGCTAGGTAATTAATTGGAAAATAAAACATATTATAACTGGATATATATATATATATATATATATACACACACACACTACGAAACGCATGCCCTCTAGCTTGGTGTGTGTGTGTGTGTAAATATATATTGAGAAGTACTTTTAACGCCCAAAGTGCTGATCTACAGTAATAAATTGATCAAGCATTAGTTCGGATTTATATAATAATTGGATGCATATATTGCATCTCATTAATTGTTTCTTTTCGTTTTATTACAAGCTGACATGTATAGGACATGCCAAATATTAAACTGCATTCTTCTTGCAGCTATTGTAGCAAGCTTCCACCTGATCTTCATTCACTTTACCTGCATTTGCCACATTAAAATTAACCACAGATTAGTATACTATAATAATAAACAAAAATAGATTCGTTTCTCTTAGATCTAGCAGATTTTGATCTTTTTTCTTTATGTTTATATATATATATATTCCCGATAAACTTGGTCTCCCTTATATTCGAAATGTGTCGTAAATGGCCTAGCCTTAGTGCGTTAATAGAATTGATTAGATGGAGGTAGTTTTCTTTTTTCTGCTTTCAAATCTGTGATGTAATGCCCTTTGTCATACGGTTTCTCAGCCAGAAGTAAGATTCAATATTAAATATATGGAGGCTTCGCCTTCCTGTTATCAAAAAATAAAAATAAAAATCAGTCATGACCATGGTTACCGCTTGGTACGTGCATCTTGTGTTAGTACGGGAGTCATAGGAGGGAGTAGTATCGGTCCTGGCTCGTCCNTCTTTATGTTTATATATATATATATTATACACATATATAATACCGGAGGCCGCTGCAAACTTGGTGGATGTAGAGTCAACACAAGTAACGGTGCACTTGAAGATGGAATAGGAGAGATCTGCAGGATAGTTTCAGTGTAACTTCTTGCAATGGTCTAAACAAGCCGCGTAATGCTTTGGAAATTTTGAAAACACTCCGCAGAACACTTCGTATCACAGTCATGACCAACATGTTTTCAGACAAGCCAATGCACCAGCTGACTTCTTGGCCCAGAAAGCATCGGACGAATTTAATTGCAGGTTTTTGGACTGAGATGACGGAGAAGCTGGGGGATCAGGTTCAAGTTGTGCTAAAACTAGTGCAAGCATCGATAGCAGAACAACCTCCATTGCTAAACTCTCCTCATTCCTTCTCTTCGATCTCCGATGTACGTATAATGCAGGCTTTGAAGTTTTCTTTGAATAAAAAGTTTGACTAGCTAGGGAGACCCAATTTATAGAGTTAATTACTGATCATTGGTGATAATTAAGTGAGCAGTAAATGAAGACTGACGTTTTGGGCATTCATGGAGATTTCATTAATCCACACAATTAATTAATTTGACTTCTCTAACTTCTTGAATGCATCATAATTAAGATGCTGAGAGATCAAATTTACAAGGCTCTACCATTATTCATCAAAATAGTAATGCTATATGTACTTACAGTTTTATTTATATTTTTACTTACAAAACTCATTTTGTTAGTTTTCATTTAAAATTTAATATCATAATTTTTAACATATCAATAATTGATATGTAGATAAGTAAATTTTTTTAAATATATTTAGCATTTTCCTATTGACAAAAATTATGAAATTTAAATTTTAAAAGAAAAGTTACAAAATGAGTTTTGTAAGTAAAATTATAAGTGAAAGTGTAAATGCATAATTGGTTATATATTACCCGAAACTTTCGTACAAAAGAAAAATATTTAGACAACGTATATGCTTGACGTTGATCATCTTTCTGAATGCACCGTACGTTTCTTTTAGTTTTCCTCGTGCCACATTAATGTGCATGCGGACCATTTTCTAGCGATCATATCTATGCATGCATATGCTACGTACCACTTTAACCATCTTATTGATGTTTATTAAGTATATTAGGTGGGAGCAACGTGCAAAGCACGTTTATCTAATTTTATGAAATGATTATTTGTAAAAAATAATATATATTTTATAAAAATTATTGATGTCACTTAATAATTTAAGGCATATTGTAGAAGATAAAAAAATTAGTTCAAAATATCATATAATCCAATACATGTTTATAACATCCATAATTTTAACAAAGATGTATACGAAAAATTTAATAAAAGTCTAACACAAACAGTAGTTCAAAATATGTGTCATTTGATGTTTGTATTATAATTCATCAATTTATGTCATCCTGTAGATGATCAATAAAGACAACATTGAAATTCTTATTTTGCTGTTGGTTGAGTCGATTAGGGACAACATAAAATTAAAACATAATATTTTTATAAAATTTGGTATAATATTTTCTATATATAGCATATATATAAATCCTAAAATATATTTTGAAATTGTTGGCCGAATTTTGAAATTGTTGGCCCAATTTACATTTATACGTATTTAAACAAATGGTGTTAACTTTAACGAAAAAATAAAAAAAAATCGTTAAAATAAGATTTTCCGTTTCATACACACTTTTTATATATTGAAGATTTTACACTCTCAACCCGTTATTGTTTTTTCAGCTTACATCCTAAATTACCAAAATTATTGATTAATTACGTACGATCGATGATCTTATATATATCTATAGCTTCCAAATTTTGAACATTTGCATCATTGGCTAGATTAAGCTATTGATTAGATTGTGCCAAAGATTATTTTATATATATTTCATTAATCAAAACAATCATATTGTAATTGATGTTACAGATTTTCAGAAATAGATCATATTTAATCAGGGTGCAGATTTATAATTTTGATAGTTTATAGTGAAAGTGATCAAATAACTGTATGGTGATAATTTAAATTAGTTGTAGGCGCGCCGTAGCTCATGATCATAAGTACGTACGTACGTAGTAATAAATATTACTACAGCTTACAACTTTAAATACCCGATGCATGCTAGCTCCAATCATATATATGTCAGGCTTAACTAGTCTTATATATATATATATATATGTATATATATAACAATATTTCTGTGTTTTATTGCAAATGCAAGCCATGCAGCCAATAGTTATATATTGTACTTGCTGTTGTTTTAGCACTACTTTCCCTCCTTCTACTTCATCAACTTGATATGCTGCCACATTAAAAAAAACTGATTATGACAATTGAAGAAATAAATTGTAAACTACAATTTTTTGTACAATATTAAAATCGAACTGAGATTAATTAATATATAGGAATACTTTCGTTGGGAAGGCGGCCGGGCGTGTGGAGGCGGCTGGAGCATGCATATATGGGAGAGTCAATGAGCAGAAACTAGTGGATTAATCGATCATGGGGGAGGCCGAAGCCCTCTGCATCGTCCTATACATGAGTTCTCATAGTACTCCGGATGAAAATGTCTTCTCCAAGGCCTACATCTCATATTACACAGACAAGCACATGAACAATCTGGTCATTCTTTTGGTGGGGGTGGTAGAAAGGGAGGAGGAGGAGGAGAAAGAAGGGGAGGGGGAGGAGGAATGGGAGTGGGAGGCCGGAAAGGGAGAGGTGGTGGCTGTGGTACTGCTCGGCAACAGGCGGGAATGTAGAAGTAATCTATATCATCCTCCACGGCTTGTGCCACAACTAATTAACTCTATATAGACATTGAAAAAGCAGTGGTTCTACACAACACTTCACCTAGAGGGGGGATGAATAGGTGTAAACCGATTTTTATGGTCTTTTTAAAAAGATAATTAAACAACAATTAATCAAAGTAATAAACAACATAAATAATCAACACAAGATTTTGTTCACGGAGTGGAAACTCATTTGAAGAACGTCTTCAAAATCTAAAACCACTCCGGGTGTAAGACACCACCTCAAATCCACTATAGAAAATTTAGTTTGTTACAACCAATTTAGAGACACTCACAAAACCTTTGTAGTAGCTAAACTTGGCTTGCAACACCACGAGCGACCCACTCGATCTCTACACGCATGTAGTGTCGGAACTTCGATTTTTCTATAGCTTCCCACGAGAACCTCTCGATCTCTGCATCACCAGCAGCTCCGGACTCTTCCGGCTAACGAACTTGTCCACTTCAATGGACTCAACTGAAGTTTGATGTTGAATGTAGTGTAGTGGAGATGTGTTTATCCAAGAGAGAATCAATCAAGTGGGGGAGAGATTGCTCTAAATGTTCTTGGAGGCCCTTAGGGTTTTTGCTCTGATTCTCCACCCTAGAACAGCAGAAAAGCTGTTCTATTTATAGTACCACTCAAATGAGGCGCATTAAAACCCTAGGTTTTAAGTCATCTGGAACATTCGCTCGAGCGGAGTGTCGAGCGAAGGTCGAGCGCCGAAATCTGTCTAAGTTCGCTCGAGCGGAGTGTCGAGCGAAGGTCGAGCGCCGAAATCTGTCTAAGTTCGCTCGAGCCAAGTGTCGAGCGAGGGTCGAGCGGTCCAATCTGCTTGAGTTCGCTTGAGCCATGTGTCGAGCGAAAGTCGAGCGGTGCAATCTGCTTGAGTTCGCTCGAGCCATGTGTCGAGCGAGAGTCGAGCGGTACAATCTACTTGAGTTCACTCGAGCCATGTGTCGAGCGAGAGTCGAGCGGTGACACCTGTTTTGACCATTGATCATCACATTTCAATCCTCTTCGCTTCAACACTTGTTACAACACTATTTTACATAGGTTTTCACAAGAATATGCCAATCAACTCATTTTTACCTCAACAGACATGATCATTAGCATCATCATGTTATTTCCTTTAATAACTCCAAATTAACTCTCCTCCTTTCATGATACTGGAATTATGATAAAATCTAAACTATGAGTAACAAATTAACCATGATTTTATGGAAAATTCTTCTTGCAAGTAAGTTTGTGCACTAAATTACGCACCAATATTAATATGTAAGGCATCCATTTAATGAAACGATATGAATTGAAGATGAAAATAATTTTTATGAAATATAGGACATTTTTTTCTCTTAATTTTATTTTATTTTTTCAATAAAAAAAGTTAGTGGTACGCGATTTGGTGCGCCAAATTGCTTGTATCTAGCAAGACTAATTTTATAGACTTGGAAGTTGGCTGGAACGACACTTTAACGATGAGTGGACTTAAACGATTGTTGAAGCTGTTTTGGCCAAAATGAGTGGAAATTCCACTAATATTATAGATCTTCTACACACTGACCCGAAACGTATTGGGTGTAATTCTAACCTTCTGTTTTTTATAATTTATAGTTAATATCCAAAATCCAATTAACTGAGCTTCCCGTGCAATTTCCTTATATCTATCCACACTGATCTATACGTACGTACCTGATCTATTGAAATATATTTAGTCACTTTAATTAAAAGTTAAGCGCAAAACCATGATCGCATATATGGTCTCAAAAAACTTTTCCATGGATGAGAGTATACTAGTGGACAGGTTCGGTTTGACACTTCAAAATTTTCATCTCAAACTTAAAATTTTCATTTCATCATTACAATTTTCTCAAATCCTCATATAAAATATAATAAATAATTTAACTTTTTCAAATCTCAAAACAATAATAATATTAAAATATAATATTTTAATATTTCAACTTAAAACTCAAAATTCTCATCTTATTACAAAACTGAACATATATTAGTGGAATTTCCATTAACATCATGATCCGGTCCCATTAATGGTGATATATTGCAATTAAGTCTAAGATATGATCACAAAGATATAATGAGATGGTACTTATAATTATTATAATCTAATATATATATATATGAGAATTCATAGAATACTTTGATTAAAATTAAGAACCTTGAACCCATATATATCAAGAAAGAATGTTCATGAATTAATTAAGCTAATTTATAACTCAAGTACTACTAGCTAGCTAACTTTGAGAGTGCTAATTTTCGATGTATTATTATTCCTGTAAAAAAGGTATATTAAAGTTAGTAATTAAGTAAAAAATCAAGAATATTTGAAAAGAAAAATTAACACTCGATCTGCTTAATTATTTAATCCAAAATATAATAATTAAAGGGCTTTAACGGGCTATATATATCATGCATATAACGTACGTACGAACGCGGGATCAGATTGATCTACATTAATATTGGGTCGAACGAATTAATGATGTATATTAATTGCTTCTAGCTATATATATAGTTCATTGAAACTAATAATTAGAAGTCATTAATTGGTCTTCAAATTAATTATAACTTGTTAGCCGTACAAAATTCTCCTATTAGCTGCTTAAATATATATATATATATATTTATATGATCTGTTTATATATAATTTCTAATTAATATTATTGTCATCCAGGACGTTCGAAAACAAAATATATATAATGGATAAAAACTTTTGCCCTCTGCATGGTATATATATTCAGATCAACTTATAACAACCAAAGCCTGCTCCACAGTAATTGCAGCATTAGTACTTCAGATTTATATATATAATTGGATGCATATATATATATATGCGTTCTCATTAATTTTTTATTACATTAAGACATGCATGTGTAGCACATGCTAAACTTTTAAATCAAACATTCTTCTTCTTCTTGCAGCCATTGTAGCAGGCTTTCATAATATGATCTTCGTTAAGCACTTTCTGATGATCTGCATCTGCCGCCACGCACGTACATGCATTAAAAGCACGGATTAGTATTTTATAATAATAATAATAATAAACATGAATGCATTTAGTTTTGTTATTGCAGATACTAATTATTAGATTAGGGTTTATTTTTTACATACCGGAGGCAAGCTTGGGGGATATGGAGTCAACACAAGTAATGGTGCACTTTAAGATGGCATAGGAGGGAGTATACTTGCAATGTAGCTTCTTGCAATGGTCTATACAAGCCGCGTAATGCTTTGGAAATCTTTTAGCAAGAGAACACTCGATCTGCAGAACACTTTGTATCACAGTCATCAGTACTGCTTGGTGTATCTTGTGATAGGGAAGCAGCAGGCCGAGGGATTATTGGTACTAGTGTTTTCCGAGAAGAAGTCTCGTGATCATCATCAGCTTGTGTGGGAGCAGCGCGCAGAAGGGATTAATATTGGTAGTAGTGTTTTCCGAAAAGAAGTCTCGTGATCATCAGCTTGTGCTAAAACTAGCACAAGCATCATTAGCACTAACACCATCATTGCTACAACTGATCTCCTCATTCTGATCTTCTCCTTGATCCCGGCCTGGCCTTAATTGTGAAGTTTTCTGATTTGATTGAAAAGCTTGAATACGGAGGCCCTATTTATAGACTTGGCTCTTTGGTGATGATAAGTACATCTACTGAGCAATAAATGAAGATTGATGTTTAATTTGAACATCGTTGAAAGTTTCATTACTCCACACAAGTAATTGACTTCTGTAACTTCTTGAATGCGCGCGTCATTAATATGCTGATAGATTTTTTTTTTTAAAGAATATATATATATATATTATATATATATATATAACAGAAGACATGCGTGGTTTTTTTTTTAAAGAATCTATTGAGATCATTAATAGAAAACCCACAAATAGTTTGAAGAAAATTAATGAACCCAAATCAGCATGACCAAGCATTAATTGAAGTACAGTACTTAAAAGTACTTATGCATATAAATGAATGCATGACCGAGCAATATTAATTAAGGAAGTATAATTAATTCTTGCTCATAACTTTCGTACAAAAGAAAAGTAATTCTGATAGAGTTAAATTACAGGCTCTTTATATAAATAAGGAAAAATCTTCTTATAAGTACATGCACTTTATATATTAATTTATACATCGATATTGGTATATAATGTATATATTTAACAAAATAATATGAATTAAAAATAAAAATAATTTTTATAAGATAAGAAATTTTCTTCTTCTGTCAAAAATATTTTTATATTTTTTTAAATAAAAAAGATCATCAGTACCCAAATTAGTGCATAAAATATATTTGTTCCTAGCAAAGCTCTATAAATAAAGATATCATATATTGGACCATCTACGAGATGTAATTAAATTTACAGTACTGTAGCCTCGCCAGTTCTCTACTAACTTATAACGTAATTATTTCTGATCAACGCACCGTCCGTTTCTTTTAGTTTTCCAACTTTTTCTCATATCACATGGATGTCATGCGGATCGTTTTCGAGCGATGATCATATATGATCTACATACGTAAGAAAAAATTGAAAAATTAATTGAACTAAACGGATTAATGATTCAATCTTGTTCACAATCGGCACGGTTTGATAGATTTGGATTCCTATAAATCAATTGAACCGATTGAAAATGGTTCAATCTAGCTCGATTTTTATGATTTGAAAACCAAATTGAACCGAATTAATTAAACCAAATTGGACTGTTTTCGAGTGAATATATATCTATGCTATCATTTTAACTAGTTATTCATCTTTATTAAGTGACATGCTTGTTAATTACTCAATTAATCATTAAAGAAACTATAATATGATCAAGATGATCCATATAGAAAAGAGTCAAAAGTTCTAGAATTACTGCAGTAGGAGGTGAATGGGTCATTTGTTGAGGTTGCAAGTTGGGTCTTTTGGAGGTACAAATGTCTTGTACGAAGAACAATTTTTTTTGAAAAAAAATTGTATGGTACATTAATTTCGATCATTTGCTGGCCACAAAGTGGTTGTTAATTTATAAAAGGTTTTTCAAATGATTTTTCACTTTGTTATCAAAATCTCTATATTGATTGTTTTCTTTCTTTATTGAAATTTGGTTTTGGTATGTGACATCTAGATTAATAATTGATCTAAATAATTAAAATTCGTTAGATCTGTGATTATTTATATACATGGATCGGTCTGGTTTATATGTTAATTTTCTGCTCCACGTCATTTTTCATATTAAAATTGGATATTAAATATAATGACTAGAAATTAAGTTAGAACACCCAACAAGTTGAAAATACAGTAGAAGATTAGTGGAAGTTCCACTCATGGCAGGCCAACCCATTTATTAAGTCCAGTACTCATCCTTGATAAAATATTCCATCTTCCAAGTCTATAAAATCATGGTTTTGTTACTCAAAACTTAAATTTGTCTTAGTTTTAGAACTAAAGAAAGAGAGTTTGTATTGACTAATTGAAGGAAACGAGATGAGGATCAAAGTTATGCTGTTCCTGATGATGCTGATGATGATGTCTATGCTAGTTGTGGCAAAAGTAGTAGTACTGGATGACGATCATGATGGGGACGATGATGGGGATGATTATTGTATCAGGTACCGTTGTCATCGAGTACCAACACGACCACTCCGTCACCCTCCCCCTCCTCCCCGTCCGCCCCCGCCTCCACCTCCGCCTCCCCCTACCTTCCCCCCTCCCCCACCAAAAGAACAACCTGATTGTGCATCTCGGTGTTCTATGGAGTGTGGTCGTTGGGCTAGGCGTCCGAGGTGCTCATGCTATAAAAACTGTATAAAGCGATGCAGGAGGTCCCCGCCAGATATAGTCAATTAATTCCACCAGTTTTTGCTGATCAGGTATTGACCCTCGATCCTATGCTACCAGCCCGCCTCCCCCCCCCCCCCCCCCCCCCCCCCCCCCCACAAAAAAAAAAAAAACAAAAAAAGACTTTTAGCATTTATTTCTTCCAGTGTCAAATTAATTAGTAGTGTTTTTAATGCATGTGGCTGCAGCAAAAGCAGATAAAATAGATCGAAGGGGATCAGAGTACTGCTAGCTACAACAACTGCAAAATCAAGAGCTATTGGCTTGTATTTGCAATAAAATAAAGAACAATAGTGCGTACTTGTAATATATGAAAACAAATAAAAGACTCGTAATTAATTAATTATAAGTCACATATATATTATATATATAATTGGTGAATGGCTGTTGTCGTTTTTATTTTTTTTAACCATTAATGGCCTCTACTAGGCCTGCAAGCTGATCTGGATTAGCTGAGTTTATGCACGACCCGACCCGAAACACCCCAAATAAGGCGCCAATACGATCCGATCCAACCAGATCAAAATAAAAGCGGGTCAACCCCGTATGACCCGATCAAGTCTTGCACTGTGGAATAGAAGTCGAATGATGGAAGGGGGGACTCGACGGAAGGTTCGAGGGCCGTCACTCTGAGGACGAATCCAAGGGACTAGATGATTTGAAGTTGTTGCCCCTTGCTGGCCTTCATCAACTCGTAATAGGGCCAAAGCCCAATTCGGATCCCTGCACATGGATTGACCGAAGTTTCCTTCTTCATAATCGGTTCCCCACTTTAAACAAAACATTTGACTTAGAACCCTAGATGGAAGAGATGTAAAGGAGACAACAATTCCTTATGCTAATCGTTCGAGTCTGCACTCTGTTCTTGCATTAATCTAGCCTATCATTCGAGTGAGTGCATGAGTATTTTTTGGGTAGGAGCCAAACACCTTTACCAACAAAAGAAATATATATATATATATATATCATTTCTACTTCTACACATCGATGAAGTCAACGAGTCAAAATCGCTTTCTTGATTCTTTCTTGTGGCGGCTGTGCCAAACGATCCTATGCCACTCAACGAAGGCAAAAAAAAAGAAGAGATATAGTCGGCGACAGCATTGCCTCTAATCTGGGGGATACGAAGGTTGCTCTTTGATTTTCTGTAGACGAGGTGGAATCTGATCTATTTGGCACAACACGAATGGGTATTTGCACAACATAAGTGAGATGCTGCTTGTGATGCTGAGGAGAAGGAATGCTTCGAGCGGCAGTCAATGGGAGAGAGAGGCGAGCTAGGGTTTCGCTAGAGAAAGTGAAAGCAAGCGGCCCAGTGAATTTATTGGGTTTCATCCGATAGCAAGCGGGTTGGACCCGCATATATTTTCAACCCGAAATATGTCAGGTGGGTTGTGCAGGTTTAGCAGACGGGCCGGGCCCAACACTTTTTTTGCACATGCCTAGCCTCCACGACCGGGGCATAAAATCAATCCCCCACTCAATTTCCCAAGCACTGCAAATCAAATCTTCATTTTCCTTTATGATTATGAAAAATGAGTAAGATCATAAGTTATTTATCAGAAAATTTTGAGCCATCATGAATACGGCCGGTTCAAGGTTCTTTAAATGATCAAGGTGTTTTCTGAATTCCCATAGATAACTAATAGTACCATCTCATAATATCTTTGCGATCATATCTTAATTGCATATCACCAATGGGGATGACGTTAAAAGATCCAATTAAATAATTGTATAAATTAATTGAGATTAATGGAAGTTCCACTGATGATGGCCAAAACCTCACTAGCTAGCTCGCCCATTTATTGTCCACTCATACATGGCAAAGTCTTTCAAGACTATATATGCATGTGACCATGGTTCTTACGCTCAACTTGTAATTAAATTGAAAGTCATGTTTCAATAGAGGTAGAGAATATGGATCGATACAAGGAAACACCCAATAAGTTTCGGAGTATGTACAAGATATTAGTGGAAATTCCACTCATATATATTGGCCAAAACTTCAACATACACTCATTTATTAAGTCCACTCATCGTTGATGAAGTGTCGTTCCAACTTCCAAGTCTATAAAATCATGGATTTCTTACTCATAGTTTAGATTTTATCGTAGTTAATTAATTTCAACATCGAAGGAGGAGAGTGACATGCTACAAGAAATTTGGAATTTAGCCACGATTTTGCTTTCCATGACAACCGCTAGTGGGAAATAGATGGCTTATGGCACAAAAAGCCACCAATGCAATAAATTTTTTGAAATGTTACGAGATTCCGTGTGGCGAGCCATAAACCGTGCCAAAACTAGCCTTTAACGACGAGATTTCTGTCGTGTTAAAAGGTTTTCTAAATTACTAATTAGAGCAGTGGCCATTAATCAAAAGCTTTTCACACGGTCAGTGTATTATTTCTTGGTTTACCATATACGCGCCGAGCCCTAACTTGCGATTTTGCCTTACCTTCGAATACTCTCAGAAAGACTCGATCATCGACGGTGGTTTCCTTGGGTCCGCCCCCTTCGACGTCCACTCACTGCCGATAGTTGCTGCCCTGTTCAACCTCACTGCCGCCAATTGACGCCACTCACGACTAAGGCGTTGATTTCTCTTCTCAAATCGAGCATCTCTTCCTCTCCCCCTTGGTAAATCTCTTGCCTATTGCTGCCTCTTCTCTGCGTGTGTATCTCTGGTGATTGAGCTTGGTTTAATCTTCACAATTTTTCATTGTATTTGTTTAGCCACGAATATATTCGATTAGGTCCAAGGTTTCATGCCAAATCCAAAATTAGATTTCCTTTCTTGGAGCTAGATCTATGCGCATGCTAGAAACGTGTTCATACAAGTCAAGATGATCAGCTAATTAATTAGGTAAAAATCGTTGGTGAGTCCTTGGTTATGCACTCTATGTAAACACCTGTTGCCAATTGCCTTCTTGAGGTCTTCACCCTGTGAAGGCCAGTTCTTTTCCCAAATTACCATGAATTCCGTGATACAGAAGAGGAAAACTTCATTAATTAGCAAATTAATGAAGGAAAAGAGGCTAGAAACATGTATAGATATAGAGATTTCCCGGAGCTGTTGAGGCTGATGCAAGTCTAGGATGATCAATCAAATACTCCTTGTCTTCCCTTAGATCTGTAGGATGTTGATCCAAATTTACATACATGTTTAGATTAAGTGCATTAACATGAAGTTATTACATATACATATATATTTGCCTATATATGTATATGTAATAATTGTACCTAGTTTGGTTCCAACAAGGACTACCGGCACAGTTTGTGTGTCATAATACCTCAGGTTAGGATTCCACTGCATGTTTTAGGAGCCAAGAAATCGATCACTTCTAATTAGTCGACTGAGATCTTAATTAAGAACTTGAATCATAATGCATGAAATGCAAAAATTGTATCTAGAACACAATTATGCATTTTGGGTTTTAAATGGTAAACCTTCTTAGATATATTGGCTTATTTGGTTTTTTTTGATGAGATTGAAGGCCAGCAAGAAAACAGGGTAGACCCTTGTAACTCAAAGTTAACATGTTGGATTAATCCTCCTGCCCTGTGTTCACCCAACTATGTATTTAATTAATTTGGAGGAAGTTGACCCTGAAAGTCTATGCATGTAGAACACTAGTTGTTAGCTGGTTGTGTAAACTAATGTAGTTGTAATCATGCTGATGACCCTCTTCTCCTTCCCACATTGTTCACATTAATGTATTTCCATTTCCATCAATGAACACGGGAACGTTCCTGAATGTTGTAAATATATATATGGGAATTATGTTATATGGTTGTGAGAGAATTTATTATAATTTTGCTGGCTATCTCGATCACCTCATGGGTAACATGAATTGTGGGAATCAATATTCGGTTGACTACCAGAAATTGGATTTTCTTTTGCAAGAGGATGGTTCCATGAAAATTATGGGATTTACATGGAACATGATTGTGGGAAAAAAGTCCTACAAGTTTTATTTAATATACATTTCCTACAGGGGCAAACCATGGAAATTAGATTTCCTACGGGTGAAGTTTTGTGGGGAAACATTCCAATTTGTGCAATTGCAATTCGACATGTTTGCCACAAGATTGCCTTATGGGAATTAAGTAGCTCCCACCGTCACTATCATGGGTAATGGGCAAGGGATATGTTTCAAACAGGACTCATTTTCTACCAACTTAGTAGTGGCTAATACTTATACCCACAAAATCCTCTGGTGGTACTTGCTCAGTTACCCACGAGTTCCCCTGGTGGAAGAAATACCTCTACCCAGGAGTTGCTATGGTGGGACTTGTTCCATTACTCACGAGTTGGTTTGGTGGAAGACATACATTTACCCATGAGACGCTATGATAAGAATTACTCCTTTAGCCACAGGTTGCTCTGGTGGCAATATCTCTTTTACCAACGAGATTGTTAGAAATTAAATCAGCTTTTGCCATGAGAAATAAAGTCTTTTCACACAAAATATGCCGTGGCTAAAAACATTTAGTCCCCACCAATTACAATCATCATGGGAAATATTACTTTTTGCGAAAAATTATACGCTATGAGAGTCCCATGGTCCAAATTTGTGAGAATATCATTTTACCCACAAAACTACGCTTTTTCCCCACGAATACCCCCCTTGGAGAAAATTCATATTTCTTGTAGTGACAAAACTGCACTGCCATGGCCAACAGGAAGAAGAGAAGAAGATGCTAGGGCTTGTCTCGGGTTAGCAACAAAGAAAGAAAAATTAGGACTCTAATAATATGTAAATCTGATTCAATGAATTAATTTTCTAGTGTTTTACATGTAGTGTATATATACATATATATATATATATATATATATATATATATATATATATATATATATATATATGCGTGGAAAATAACATGTAAAATAACATCTTCTAATAAGACACGTGTACCAGGGCTTATATAGAAACTAATAGAGAGTTTGGAATGATTAAAGGAAACAAGATGAAGAGAGTTATGGTATTGATCATGATGATGCTAATGATGTCTATTAGATTACTACATTCCCAGGCCTGGTCGCCGAGCACCACCACGGCCACTTCTTCCTCTACATCCCACTCCCATTCCTCCTCTCCCTCCCCTTCCTTCTCCTCCTCCTTCTCCTCCTCCCCTTACCCCACGGCCCCCACCAATAGAACGACCTGATTGTTCCTTGGAGAAGGCATGTGTCTCCGGAGTGCTATGACTTATGAGGACTGTATAGGACGATCGATGCACAGGACTTCCCCGGCCACCATAATCGATTCCAGTACTAGTACTTCCTGCTCAGATATTGACCCTCCCACGCTCCCCGGCCAGCCTTTCCAACAAAAGTATTCCTAGTCTCAGTTCTTATATATATATATATATATATATATATTGTTCAAAAAATAGTAACTACTAAGAATTTCATATTGAACGGATTAAAAATGTAGTTTAAAATTTATAATTTCTTCAATTATCAAATTAATCAGTGTTTTTAATGTGGAAGCAGAAGTTGATAAAGTAGAAGGGCGCGCGGGAGAGTACCGCTACCACAACAGCAACCTCAATATTAATTAGTAATATTATTGGCAGCATGCATTTGCAATAAAATAAGGAACAATATTGTTATATATATAAGACTTGTGAATGCATCACATATGATTGGAGCTAGCATGCATGATGCATGCATGCATCGAGTATTTAAAGTGTTGTAATTAAGCCGTATTTTCGTATCATATATATCATCGCCTACCGCGTGGTCATGTTGTCATGAAACTTGTTACTCATTATCACGTACGGCAATCATTAATTGTCTAACGAGTTATTTCCCATGATCCTTTTGATCGGGCATTCAAAATTTGGAGAAGAAATATTGAACTGTTAAGAATATATATATATATATAATTAATTTTGCCTCTAATTCCTATGATCAGTTTAAAATTTTTGGATAAGTGGTAATTTCTCATGATCTCATAGCAGAGATAATGAATTCAAATACTAGCTCGATCTACACTTTATTTTATTTAATTAAATATTATACGTGTTAAGCCCACTCATTAAGTGGGATTCTGGCCCACACATGAGAGTGTTAAGAATATAATATAAATAATTAAATCTATACATTCTCATCAACTTAATCTTTTAAGGCAAGTAGCGATTTCATATAAATAATATCAAATTGAATAGGTCATTAATTGAAATATTTTTGTGGCTAACAAATTAATAGTTATGAGCAACCTACAACTTTGAATTATCATCGCCTGCTTTCACTTTCAATATAAACTATCCAAATTAATAATATAAATCGATCTGCACCCCCTTTTCTTTGTCTTTTCTTTTTCTTTTTCTTTTTTTATGTTTTTTTGAAGAGAACGGTACTCCAAATTTATTGATAACCCTCACTTATGGCGGAGGAATACCATGGTTACAACTTAACACCTGAGAGTTACACATTCAAAAGAAAAGCAGCCAAATGTAGGTATCCGAGCTAACTCGAGATAACTAAAAGTTCTATATAGTACATTAAAAAACAGCAAGAAATATCAAATCTATTTGACCGACATTCCAGAAAATAGACGTTCGGGACAAATATGATCTACACCCTAATTAACATCTATTTCTAAAAATTTGTACCATCAATTAAAATATGATTGTTTTGATTAATGAAATATAGAATATTTGGCACAATCTTAATTAATAGTTGAATCTAACCAATGATGCAAATTGTCAAAATTTGGAAGTTAAGATCGTAATTAATCAATATTTTTGTAATTTAGATGCATGTAAACTAAAAAAACACCAACGAATATTTGAGAGTCATGTAAAATAATATAGTTTCCTTTATGATTAAGGTGGTGTTTGGATAGTGATTTAAGAAAAGATGAAAGTTGAAAATTAAATAAAATATTGTTAGAATATTATTTTTTAATATTATTATTATTTTGAGATGTGACAAAGTTGAATTATTTATTATATTTTGTATAAAAATTTAAAAAAATTATAATAATGAGATAAGATAAAATAAAACACTTCTTATATCCAAACGGTAATGATGATTGCCTCCAAGGATAACAAGTTTCATGACATGAACAGTATCACACAGGTAATAATATTATATTATTGATAATACGAATAGACATGACTAGCTCACATTATCTCTTTATATTCGAAGCATTCAGTACCAATCATATATATATATATATATATATATATAAGTTTATAATATATATGTGACTTATAATGAATTAATTACAAGTCTTTTATTTGTTTTCATATATTAAATCATGCATGATCTCGGTCTTGTTCTTTATTTTATTGCAAATACAAGCCAGTAGCTGATCTTGATCATCTTGCAGTTGTTGTAGCCTAGCACTCTCATCCCCTTCCATATATTTTGTCTGCTCTTACTGCAGCCACATTATAAACAGTACTAATTAATTTGACACAAGAAGATCTTCATTTTTAAACCATTCATTACGAAATTTTTCGTAGCTGTTTTACATACTACGTACACGGTAAGTTTTGTTTTTTGGGGCCAACTTTTTTTAATGTGTGAAACATTTATATAAAATAAAAGGAGACAAATATTAATCTTAATTTCACAAGAAACAACAAAACAATAATTATATATAAAAATCAGATCTCAATAAGTGTAGAAATAAAATTCTTAAAATATAACTTTAATTTACATATGTTTCAGATAACTGAAAACAGTGTTTCATGGAATAAAATCCATCCATTATTATATTTATAATGAAATCTTTTGAATTTGTTTCTTCATAGAAACCAATATCAAATGATCATTTAGAATCTCATCTTTCATTCTAGTATGTAAGTTAACTTATCTAGTTTAATATAAAATCTAATTTTTTTTGTGTCATATTGAGCACATTATAATGCTACAATTGAAACTTTAAATAAATCTTTTTGGCTCAATGACGTCTAAGGTTCTCAACTACTTTTCATATAGATCATCATTAACGTTGAAATGATTTTTATTTTATTTATCTCACTATGTACTTCATATTAAAAAACCTAAATATCATATAATAAAAAAACTTTGTGATCCAAATTAATAAAGTTATTATTTCTTGTAAACTTTAATTTTAATATAATCTTGGCCGGAGGGGCTACATCATAGACAATTCATAATATATAGGAATTATACAAAATTTTGGGACTATAGAAAAAAATTGGAGATAGGCATGATTTATATATAATATATATATATAGAAAGTTTAGAAAAATTTTGAAATAGTATGTATGGGGGGTTTATAAATTTTTTGGGGTGCCATTTTCTATTTATATAGAATAATGAAAAAAACACTTAAGGGGTATTTTGAAGTTTAAAAAAATTTGGGGAGGGTGAATACCTGATCAGCAAAAACTGGTGGAATTAATTGAGTACTATGGTGGGGAAAGCCCATGCCTACATCGTTCTATACAGTTCTCATAGCAGTAGTAGCCGTGGTACCGGCTATGCCTCGAACGTTCACACTCCATAGAACATCGATAAGCACAATAAGGTTTTCCTTTTGGTGGAGGAGGGGGGAAGGTAGGGGGAGGAGGAGGTGGAGGAAGAGGAGGGGGAGGAGGAGGCGGAAGGGGAGGAGGAGGGGGAGGGGGAGGGTGACGTGGTCGTCTTGGTACTCGACGACAAGGGGGCAAGTCGCAATAATCTTCAAACCGGCGATCATGATGATAAGGATCATCCTCATCCAGTACTACTACTTCTGCCACAACTAGCACAAACATCATCATCAGCACCGTCATGAAAATGAGCATAACTCTGATCCTCATCTCGTTTCCTTTAATTGATCAATCCAAACTCTCTTTCTTTAGTTCTAAAACTAAGACAAATTTAAGCTATTTGGGTAACAAATTCATGATTTTATAGACTTGGAAGATGGAATATTTTATCAAGGATGAGTGGACTTAATAAATGGGTTGGCCTGCCACGAGTGGAACTTCCACTGATCTTCTACAGTTTCTGCAACTTATTGGGTGTTCTAACCTTCTAATACTACTAGATCATTATTTTTAATATCCAAATTTTAATGTGAAAAATCACGTTGAGCAGAAAATTAACAAACAAAAATCAGGCCAATATATATATATATATATAATTACATGAGATCCAAACAATTTTAATTATTTAGATCGGTTATAAATCTAGATATCACATATCAAAACCAAATTTTAATAAAGAAATAAAACAATCAATATAGAGATGATCATCTGGGTAATTACAAAGTGCATGGAAAATCATTTGAAAAACCTCTTCAAAATGAACAACCATGCATGCATGCTTCGTGGCCAGCCTATCCATCTTGTTACAAATTGTTCTTATGTACATTAATGTACCTCTAAAAGACCCAACTTGCAACCTCAACAATGACCCATTCCAAGAAATATATAATTATATATATGCTATTAATAGTAATACATGTATATAAATATATATATATATATATATGCTACCTCAACAATGACGTACGTACAACTTGATTTGAGTAAATTTGGTCATAAAAATATGCCAACATATATATTATTTTTACATCGACACAAAATAAAATCTCCTCGTGCAATCTCCTTAATTAATTATATCGACCCGCACTCTCTTCCTTCGATCCATTGAAACAGTGTCAAATTACAAGTTGAGCGAAAGACCTTGAGCTCATACTTTTGGAAAACTTTACCATAAACGAGTGGACAATAAATTGGGGTTTGAAATTTTGGCCATTAGTGGACCTTCCATTAATCTAATTTATTTGGGTGCTCTAACCTCACTGCAACAGATATACACTTTTCCCACGTGTTTTTTTTTAATTTCCAAGATCTCCTATCGTGCCAAATACCGGATGACATAAAAACTGCCCGTAAAAAATAATTAAAATTTTAGCAACGAGATCATGTCCGGCGAGTAAAATGGTTAGTAAAAACTACTTTTTGTCGCCGCAAATATTTCCACTACAGACACCAACAACACTTATTAATTTTTGCGACGAAAAACTTATTAGATTTTTTGGCGATAAAGAACCGCCGCAAATTTTTTTAAAATTGACGCTCACTTTTTTCTTTTCTCCTTATTTCTCTTTTCCCATCCCATACTTTCCCTCCATTCTCTCTTTCCTCCCTCCCCCCTCCCAACAACATGCTCCGTCTCCCCTCACATGAACCCCAGCACGGTCTCCATTTTAGTAATCTCTCACTCTCTCTCTCTCAAAACTCCATTTTGCCACCAAACCCAATCATCCATCCATGGTACAACTGATCTCTCTCTCTTGTTTTGTTATCAAGCCACGGTAATCTTTGAATATCATAGTTTCTTTTTTTTCCTGTTTGGTTTGATTATTTGGGGGGATAAACGAAAATTGCCACTTTTTAGTTGATTTGCAGTGAGAAATTACAAATTTTTGGGGTCATTCTTGAATCTAAAAGAAAAACATTTATGTAGATTATACAGGAAATAGTTCGCAGAACCCTAAAACAAACATTTCTATAGAAGCACCTGGTTTTAGTGGCAACTAGTAGTCAATAACGTACGGTCAAATACTTGCCATACATGAGCATTATGAATTTCCAACTTTATTTATAAACACCCAATATTGGGGTCTTTGCACATCATCCTACAGAACTTCACAATCCAACCTAATCTCAACAAAGATGGTTTTTGAACTCCATGCCTCTTCTAAAGTTGACTGAAATTAATGGTGCAGTTATTGACTAATATTATCATGGGTAAAAATACTAATAAAACTCTTTAATAATTAAATACTTATGTGAATAATTGTTCTAATTATGACTTTCTAGAGTTCTTCTTAAATTCTAAGACTAAAGAAGAATAGAAAACAACACACGAAGTATGTTATATATGTAACAACATGGCTCTATTTAGATGCTAAGAGTTGTATCTTAAGGCCCCGTTTGATTACACAGATGAAATGAGATATTTTAAATAGTAATGAATAAAATATTGTTATAATATAATTTTGTAATATTAATTTTGTATTGGGATTTGAAAAAATGAAATTGTTTATTATATTTTATATGAGAATTTGAAAAAATTGTAATGATGAGTTGAGATGAGATGAGATGAGTTTTTTGGTTTTGGGTAAACAAATAAATGATTTGAGTTTATCTGTAAATAGTAGTGAGTTAATATATTTGAATAAGTTTTGTGAATCTCATTGAAATGTAAGTGTTTAGTTGTATTAAATAGATTGAAATATATGTAATTAACTTTTTATGGAAAGTTGAAAAAGTTATAAGTCTCATCAATGACTAATTAATTGTTGTTGTAGTGATGGAATAATAATAAAAGTCTCGTCAATGAACAGTGCTAAGTTAAGATGAAAATGTGAGGTTATTTTAGATGAAATAAGTTGTGTGTGTTTGGATGAAAAGTATATCTATCTCTACGAAACTATCTCAAATTATTTGAATTCAACTTAACACCTAAACGAACCATTGTTGTCTGTTTGACAACTTTAATTGTTGTATAGTATTTCATTTTTCTCATTATTTATTTTTTGCAAACTTAAACCTCTTGCCAACGTTAATATAAAGGTAGATCATTAATATAGAGTATCTCCGTCATTATTATAACCAATCTCACCATATTTTGCATATCACACAAACGGGATGTGATAATAATGAGATAATCTTGTAGTTTCTAATATTCTATTTTTTTCCCCTTAATTAATAAGGTAGAATTCATATAATTATCTGTTCAAGTGCCTGTTTACTATTAGATTGTCCGGTTTATGTTCACAAGAAAATAAAATACACTGGACAATTCCTTGGCCTCGAGATGACAATTATTTTTTTTTCATATATAATATTGCATAATTGCCGAAGACAACAAGAAAAGAGCTAGAACTCTATAACATTTGAAGCATTTATTTGCATTAATCATATAAGACTGATCTCATTGTCTTGTATTTTACTACAAGCACATGATGCTAATTACCATTCTTCCTGCACTTGTTGAGGCAAACATCCACATAATCTTCTTTATCTGCATCAGCGGAATCAACAGCAAAAAATTAGCTAGCATACGATAATAGACAGCACATTAACAAACCTGCATGCATATCCTAAAAATTGAAACATTATATAAGTTGTTGTTTTTTTAAATAGAAAATTAGCAAATACTAAGATTAGGATTCTTTTGTTCTTGAACATGATATACCTGAGCCAAACTTGGTGGCCATTGAGTCAGCACAAGCAAAGGTGCAATTATGGATGGCATCAGAGACGGTGAACTGCTTGCAGTGTCCCTTACAAAGTCCTAAGCAAATAGCGTAATGCACGGGTACATGTTTCCAGATCCAACACGTCACTTCACAATTTTTAGCACAATCATCACCACCGCTGCCGCCACCACCACCGGCGGGTGGTGCTTCCTCTGGTGGGGAAGGGGGAGATGGGGTTGGTTCTGGTTCTTTCCAGAAAGACTCCTCACGACGTTGTGCCACGACTAGCGCAATCATAGATAGCGCCACCATCATTGCCAGGACTCTCCCCATACCGTTCTCCTCTGTAGTTTCGCTCTCTTCCTGTGTGTGGAGATTTTCTCTGATTAAGAAGTTGAGTACAAGGTCCCAATTTATAGACTTTGTGATGTAAGTGAGGAGTAAATGAGGATTGAAGTTTTGTGCATTCATTGAAGCAGCTTTATTAATTTTAATGAGTACAGCTCTAGCTTTCTCAATCCATCATTAAGATGCTGATAGGGTCTTGTAAAGTTATTATCTAATTAACTTTAAGAGTATTAAATGACGTAGATATCACATTAAGTGAGTTTTATAATATTTATCACTCTACGTTAATTTTTCAGACAGTATTAAAATACTCAATAAATACTGCTTGGTCCATTCATGCACCTTATATGTCTTATCTCTTTTCCATACGTAGTCTCTAAGTTCAGAGAATAATTTTAAAAAAAATTCAATTCATCCATAATTATACGTCCCAAATTACAAGAGTAATTTAAAAAATTACACTATCATACAATTATCTTTGGATTGGTTACACAATACCAAAAAATTAATCTCATCTCATCATTACAACTTTTTCAAATCTCCATACAAAATATAATAAGTAATTTTATTTTTTCGAATTCTAATACAAAATTAATATTACAAAATTATATTATAATAATATTTTATTTATTATTATTTAAGACATCTCATCTCATCTGTGTAACCAAACGAAACTAAATTTTAATAACATGACAGATTTTAATAATTATTAGGTTTTTACTTTTTATCATTTTTCCCAAAACATCTTGTCGCCCAATAGTAATTACCTATTAAATAATGAACCCGGCCGTATCATGCATGACCAACTGGACATAAATGCAATGCAGTATATTTCATAGTTTCTCATAAATGCAAGTGAAGTCTGCATAGAAATGAACTCACATCAGGCATGACCAAGCATTAATTGAAATATACGCATTTCTTTCTCGTTAAGGTAAATTAAGGAGCTCTCCATTTAAATTAAGGTTAATAATATTATTGGAAACTTATTTAATGGAAATCCAAGTAATTCTTATTGCACTTATCGTCCCGTTTGGAACTTAGACTCAACTGAGATTCATTCAGTTTAGTTTAATTTTAAGTTAAGTCTAATATTTAAATATTCAATTCTTAAATTATTAAACTTATCTCAATTCAAAATTTCTTTACACGTGAGACCCACAATATTTTTTAATTTAATATCTATTTACACGTAGGACCCACAACCTTTGTCAACTTCTCATAAATACATATAAACTCATCTTAAGTGGACCCCATAAAACTCACTTCACCATCTCAATTCACTATCATTCATAAAAAACTCAATTCAATTCAATATCCACGAAATTAAATAAAGGTTCTAACACGGGATTTGTCTTGGTAAGAATTTTGGGTATTCTGTTCAGCCCAATACTATATTGACATGAGAGTTGTCGTGTCAACTTGTGAAAATTGGCTTCATGTCCAGCAAACCATGCAGGTTGCATTGAAAAAAAAAAAAACAAAACAAAAAAAGCTACAAAAAATTATTTGAGAAGGATATGATCGTGGATGCAACCATAGAATCGATTGGGAAAATGCACGAGATATTATGATCAATATCATCAAGAAAGCCGTTTAGTATTTGATTGTATTTTCTTGGTTGTAAATATCCGAAAATTGCTTAACAAAGAACGATGGGTTATCACAGATAATGTATTGAAATAACTAGCTAGAAATCATTTTGCAGAGAATGAATGTAGCTGCGTTCATATGCCACTATGCTAAAAAAGAAAATCCCCCTTTCTGCCCCCTTTAAGCCAAAAGAAAGGAAACTATTAATTTGATGATTTCTCTTTCTTTTTCTTTTTTCTTTTTTTAAAAAGGTATGCGGTCAAAACTTCATTGGATTGGAGTCAGATCTAGATATGCTTTTGAAATCTCACATTTGCAAACCTATAATAGACAAATTAATGCTGTCATAAACCAGAGTCATCCCCTGCCATACCAATTTCCTTAGCACAAAGCCTTTCGATGGGTTGCATATCAAATGATCAATACTAATAATACACATTGATTCCCATGGCTCAAGTACTCATCGAGAAGCCATGCATCTCCTCCCTTACAAAGGGCACCAAGTGCTAGATCTCGACTACAGTTGTTTTCAAAATACAAAAACATTGTTCATTTTGAAGTAAAACAAAGGATGCAGATACTATTTCCTAGAAGTCATATACCTTATAGAGGACGCATAATAACAACATCAAGTATGTGGAAAAGCGAGGTGATTAAGTTCAGTTTTTGGACAGCCAAATCACACCCTGGACAGCTGAAGTGGCGAGCAAGATGCAGCTGAAGAAAGTGAAGGCTATTGAGATGGCAACATGGTCACAGAAGCTATGCAAAGGCTTACAGAAGTTTGGTAGAGCTGTATGTCGGATTCCTGTGCGATTCAAGTTGGTAACCCCTGATGCAGCTGACCCAGCACTCATCATTGCATATGCAAATGCCTGCAAGCCAGAAGTAATCAGGCACTTCAAAAACTTCAAAACAGTAGCCAGCCTAAAGTTTATACCCATTTTTGTTCTTTTCGATAAATAATTGCAGGTTTTATTAAAAACGTAAAACGGGTATCAAGGAAGTATGGCCCAAATGGAAGCCAAAAGTCTGGGAGAGTGGGAGGCATGAATGGGATTTTCTTTGTAAAGAAGCTTCAAATAAAAGGCAGAGCCAGAAAATTGATAATGACATATATTATAATGCAAAAATACCTTGAATACAAATCAGGCCAATGATGCTTTGTTTTTTTTTTTTTTTTTTGGATTTCTACTTTATACAAGGTAAAAACATTAAAAAGTTAAAAAAAACAGCAAAATGCTAGATAATATTAAACAAGGATGCAATCATATTCTCGGAAGCTGACAGAGGACAGTGCTATGGGAGAACATCATGAATTATCTTCCAACGTCTATCTAATGGGTAAGATACTGAGAAAGCATCATTTTGCTGAGAATCGATTAAAAGGGATCTGTCTATTGTGTATCCTTCAAAATTACTCAGCTGATTAAAAGGAATCAACTGCCCTCCTAAGAAACTATCCAACTCTTTTCAAATATTTTCTTTTCCACCATGCGGCTCTGTGAGGGATAGGCTTATGATGCATTTGGATATCAAAATGCATATATATACTTCATTCGTCTGGCAACATCACAATCTTAATGACCTAACCTATTGCAATCCAAGTGGTCAAGTAGAGTACATGATTTTTATCTATTGGAACAAAAGGAGATTTATAAAGCATCATTTCTAAAAGCAGTTAAATACTCTTGCAAGTATGTTAGAACGAGTAAAATAAAATAACAACTTTGTAAGTGTACTTTTTGCTCATATAAGGAAAGAATATATGGCCCGTTGAGCTTTTCTAAACCTCTTCAATCTTCACTTAAGATTTATGCAATATAACTATGTCAGCATATAACCCGTGCCGAGAATCAGTACATTTACGTTTCAGACTATAGTCCTTACATACTTCAATGCGTACATTTAGCGTTTTACTCAAAGATAATTTCTCGCAACTGCTAGCTAGTTCATGAGAGACCACTAGCAAATCCATAAAAGGTGAATCACTTTTACCTGATCCCCAGCAAAGATAAGCCATGCATGATTTCGTGAGGGGATCACTGGAGTCTTCCTCAGCAGCCTTGATGCGCTAATGAGTAGCTGCAGCAAGGAGTGAGCCGCAACAGCAGCCGAAATCCCAACTAGATACCTGCACACCACAAATTCAGAGTTCAACAACTTTTTATCATACAAATCATACCTTTAAGCTCAATGTGCCTTCAGACGCAATATCAACTTTAAACTGCACAACTAATGTTCAAACACTTCCCACGTCAAGATTCACACTTATTAGACGAATTATACCTAATTCGGTACAGGAGAAACATATTAAACTCATACGCAACCTCAAATTAAGCTAGTACCATCCAACGGCTTGGGGTGTCTAAAACTCGGCCTTAGGCACAGAAAAAGGGCCTATTGCAGACAACAAAACTGCATTTCAAATTACTTTCCTCCAGTGTTATTGTTTTGTTTGATGGAGAGTCACAAAAGCTTCCGTACTACACTCGAGTAGACCCAGCCTAGAGTGATCTATGAAGAAACAAACAAACAAGACGGGAAAGAGTAGGAAACGAAAAAGGAGAAAAAATCATTCACGGGTCTGGTTCTGTTCATTCAGATGCCACAGAGAATTCCCAAAATTTGTTGTTACATGATTACAAGCGCCAAAGAGCACAAGGGCAACCACGTCAACATGTTTTTTAACCGAATCCTCACAACCTGACAAACCAGCCAAGACGACGACCCGCTTTCTCTGGTCAAGTTTTTGGTGAAAAGTGAAAAACCTAGTGGAGTGGGTAGAGAAAAATGCGGACATTGTAACAAAAGAATACGTAAGTAGGGGAAAAAATTCTTGTTGGATGAACCTTGCCATGCTCTGTTTGGAACTTCAGAAAATGAAGTCATATTCTGAAAATATATACTCGACAATAAAAAGAAAGACAAGCCTCCACCCAGCACAATCTGCGTCTACCGAAAATCCCAACATGAAAGGATTCATTTTTATAACGATGATAATAACAATAATAATAATAATAATTTTTCTTTTCTTTTCCTTTTTTTTAAAAAGAAAAGAAAATAAATACTATAATTCGAATAATTCATGTTGGGACCCAACCAGAAAGAGGCTGGAAAAGAAAAGCTGAAGTCCACGGTGACTACTCCAAACTTTTTTTTTTTTAGAGAACAGTGACTACTTCAACTAGTAGTCCATCAAGAATCCATTTCCGACGTCTCTCAGCAACCAAACAAAGGCGATGGCAACAACAACAACAACATCGAGAAGACCAGAAGCCCATGTAGGTAATTTGAATCGGGAGGCTTACTCGAACGAGTGGGAGAAAGACCACTTGGAGTAAACGGGGAGTTGGAAGCCATAGATGAGGACGGTACTGGCCTCCATGGCCGTGACCATGAACGATAGAGCTGCCACCGAGGTCAACAAGCACAGAAGTCTGAGAACAAGGTAACCCACGTCAGACCTCCAGCGAACCACCGAGACCTTCATTTCCGGGGGCCTCCTCCCTACGAGGGGCCCACTAATGGAGCCATTCTCCGCCGCAGCAACCTTCGCCTCCGCAAGCTGCACCGCCGCCTCCGGCGTCTTCCGGTCACTCACCATTGTCCCAGTGTGTGTGCGCGCGCGAGATCTCTCTCTCTCTCTCTCTCTCTCTCTCTCTCTCTCTCTGAGTTCAAAGGTTTTCGCCGAGGATACTCCAAGCTAGCTCGGGTAGTTTTAAGGAAAGCTAGCTCGGGTAGTTTTAAGGAGAGATGGCTTGGCTCCCTCCGGTTAAATAACCTCCGGTTCGTACTAATTTAACATATATATTGTACGTACAAACTTACAATGTAATCTTACTGATATATACAAGTTGGAAAAAATTGCTGTTACCTCGTACCGTCATTTATATGTGAAACTGTAATTTGGTGGCCATCGTGACATATTTCTGCTTCTTGTCTTTTTCTGAACATTATTATACTCAAATTCAACCTTAAGAGGAAGACAAAAGAGACAATAGGAAATCATGGTATGTTGCGTCAAAGCTCATGCGATCGATGAGAAATGAAATTAAGAAAAATTACGTGCAGTAATTGTCACATTAGAGGACTTTTCTTCTACCGAGCTGTATGCGCTCTATGTGCATGAGTTTTCACTATAGAACTAACTATATATATAATATAAATCTATAAGCAATTGAAAGTGCTTGTCCCCACGATTCATTAGAGATTACAGGATGATTTAGGTTGTGTTTGGATATAAAGATGATTTCAACTTATCTCATCTCATAGTTACAATTTTTTTAAATTTTTACATAAAATATAATAAATAATTCAATTTTTTTAATTTTTAAAATAATAATAATATTAAAAAATAATATTATAATATTATTTTATTTAATTTTTAATTTTTATCTAAAAACATCTCATCTCATAATTCAAACTTCTAACTCGTGATTGGTCCGTAGCTCTTATTTCATACGAAACTGTCCTAAAAAAGAAAACAACGAGAATTAAGCCCTCTAAATTGTAATTAATTAAAAAATTGAAGGTGGGGGGTGGGGTTTGGACTTTGGAGAGGCCTGTGTGAGAAGCGTGGAGATCATAAGTAACTAGGTGGGGGACCGTAAAGAAGAGACCTCGTGATTGAACAGTACCATGGAAATGATGCTTTCTTTGGTTTGCTCTCTCTCACATTTTTCTTGGAATTCTATATTTGCTCTGTAACTCATGCAACTGACTCTGTGAGAGACCTTTTCACCCAGTAATTAAGCACTCTTTCTATTTTCTAGTCCGTTTGCAAATATTTATTTATTTTTTAAATTAAATACGATGGATGATATAAAATCACGTTATTTTATAAATTTTTTTTTGTATAATTTTTTTTTGATGTCTATACCAATTCTTAAAACAACGTTTGGCTTCCATTAAGGCTTCAAGTGTTCAACCATATGCTTGCATATTATTTGAATTATTCTTAAAGTATACCATCCATCCATTTGATTGCATTGCGTTATTTCCATTATTCCAATAAAAAAATGATCTGGACAAGCCCTTTGAAAAAAGAAAATGAAATCCATTAACCACGCTTTCTGTTAATAGTTCTTTACTTCTTTTTTAAAGAAGTTTATCTCGAATTTCACACTCTCGGAGAGCTTATATCTGATACTATTTTCCCTGGGATGCAATCGATGAGTATGAAGCTGAAGACTACGTATCTGACACAAGATGCCTCATGCATGGATTCAGTAGATACAACACCTGAATTCTAGGTAGTGAACCCTATTGCTGTTTTATCGTTACATGGAGGCACACGTCAGAGAGAGCGAGAGCAACCACGGCAGTGGGCAGCTTCAGAAAGAAAATTGAGTCACAATTACCGAAGGTTGCAAAAGTACAAACCAATTACTGATCAACCGCGTATGTGGCCAGTCTCCATATTTTGATCATTACATCATCAATTCCCATGTCGTAGACATCACATGTAACATTTTCTAGCCTATGTTCGAGGGACACGACTTCTCCTCTTAATTGGAGGAGGTCACCTGCGCCTCGGAATCCTGAGTCTTTGTGTATATATTGACACGTACGGGGAGAAGGAGAAACAAAAAATTTCCCCAGAAGGCTTTAAACGAATCTAGTTTTTCTAAGATGAGTCTGTAAATTATTATTTATTTATATAGCGCGTCATCAACGTCCAATTTAATAGAGTTTGTCGACAAACTCTATTAATAGACTTGTAAAGACCACATACATTGCCTTCAATTTGTAATGGCGACATATTTGATTGTCATTTGAGCTTTCCTTTTTTTTTTTACCCCAAGTGATATCTAACTTTTTGAAGTCCACAAAAAGATTATGTTCCCTTAGCGAATTATTGGAGAAACATATAATTTAAAGGCCACTGCTTAATTTAGGGGTCTTCGCTTGTCTCACTCACTTAACTGTTTAAAAACAACAATACTATTATCGGATGTTATCCAGTACAACTTACAACAATGATACATAAATTAAAAAGAGAAATTATACTTACAATCTCCAGTCCCCACTTAGGGGCTGTATGTACAACGTAACAATAATCGTAAAAATAGATAAACAAACAAATAGTAAAACTCAAATGTTGATATGCTAACACATCTGTGTAAGAGCATCCTTATTGACTTGGTCAAAACTTAAGAATAACTAAATTTTGGTTAATATGTGCTAAAAAAACCTCATATTAGATTGAGTATTGCTAAAAGAATTTGGATGTTAGCTAGAGTTATTCACCAAATATTAAATACTACAATAACTTCAACAAATATTAAAATAATACTTTCTCACTCCAAAATGTGATAAAAATAATACTTCAACAAACATTAAAATAATACTTTCTCACTTCAACAAATATAATTATTATTAACATTTAATTGGTAGAACTACAAAATGTTATAAAAATAAATTAAATAAAATATTATTAAATTAATAATATTTTTTTATTATATAGAGAGTAAATAAATAATCCAATGTAGAGATTAAATTTAAATAGAATAAGCAAATATAAATTCATATGATAATAGTTAAAATTTGAATATGCATTTGACCAATGAGAATGCTCAAACATCAGAAAATGGTGAATGTTACATACTGACACATATCCACCACGAAGTGAATGGTACATTCAATTATCTTACGATTTTTAACCAAAAAAAAAAAAACCAAACGTATCTCGCAGGAAGGAAAAGAGGGAAAAAACCTGCTTCAAGCTTACAAGTGCAAAAACTCTCGTATTTCAAATTGCCTGTGTTGTTGCATATTTGCTTATATCTAAATTGCACAAAGCCACTTGGCTGGCCTAAACTCCAAACATCAAATCCATGATTTTGGACACCAAAGATTTTGTTGGGGAAGCAATGGCCCCTCCCGACTGTCGCGCACTGGTATTGCCATTTTGAAGATAGTAGGGGCGAGTAGGGGACCTCACTGTGTTCAAGTCTGAGGATTTTGCTGATGGTGGAGGTGGTGGTAAAGTCATGAATCCCTGATTGCTTAGCCTTTCATCCAAAGTCCGGCGTTGCATTGGATCCAATGTCTTGACACCTACAATTAGTACCCCATTGATTTGCATGCCATTCTTGCTGAGAGCCTTCTGAGCATCAAATCGATTCTGCACCAACAAAAGCAACCAAATCAGTAAATCTTTGCCCAAACTCCAAGCACCAGAGAAAAAGGATAGGAATGAGCTTATATTATAACACCCAAGAGCCTATTAGGAAGCCTATTAGGAAGGATTTATAAATAATAGCCAACAAATAGTCAGATCATTGTCGCAGAGATGGACAACTTAAAATACTCTTTGTTCAGCATCTACACAAATGCACTTTTTTCAGTCAAAGGCAACTTCGCTAGCATTAGCAATAAAATACTTCAAAAATGCAAACTAAACAACGCACTAAATTGTCCATATCAAGTTCCACATATAATATCTTATTTTTAATCTCACATATAGCCAATGCACTCACAATCCAATTTTATCTCAATACTATAGATATGAGAACAACCTATAAGGAGTACACGAAGACATGTTTTCATATCACAGTCATTACACACATGAACCTGCTTTCGTAGGAATGCATGCAATTGAAGACACATTCAATGCCTTCTACCCTACAATAAATGAGCATATAACAGTCCCGTGTACTAGGGCCATGCCTATTTTTATCCTCAATAAAGTCTTTCTAATCAAAAAAATAAATGAGCATATAACAGAGAAGAGAAGAGGTCATTATTCCACATTGCTGAAATTTGCATAATTGATTGGAGCAAGCACCCACCAAGAAGCCAGCATTGAACACGAGAATAGGTAACAGTTTTTCCACATTTAGCACATCTAAACCAGGAAAGATTTTATAAATGACAATGCCTTCATAGAACAGAGGTTTCAAGAGAGAACAACTTCGAATTTGGCTATGTTAAGCCAGCTTTTCTTTGAGAAAATCAGGGAGTTCTTCAGTCTATCGCCTTCTCAGTTTAAGTTCCATTTGCATCTGCTCCTTATCAATAGGACCGATAAGCATGCTTTTCAATTTCCTATTTGTTATTAAGTAAAGATACCACATTTTATTAAAGAGGCTGAGCACAATCCAATTACACTAGGGGTAATAGGGTATACATAGGAGAAAAGTAATACTAACATCAAAGGCCCTAAGAAAAGATGGAATTAAGAGATTGCTGCTGTTGACTCAAAAACCAAATTGATCAAACTTGAAACAACAGGAAAGAAAAGAGACCTGATACAGAATGTGCATCCAGTTAGCATCTCTTGGACCAGGAATATGTTTCAAAATCACCCCACATTTTTCAAACTCCCTCAATACTAAATTGGTGTCAGCTGGGGGAAACCTGGGAAGAAAAAGAAAATGGTATACTCATTAAGAGAATAAAAGTATCATAGAACTACACAAAAATGAAAGTAAATAAGCACATGTCATGTACTTCTATGGTTGATAACAAGCAGAATATCACAAACAGAGCTTCAAAGGCAGACCTAGAAGCCCTAATGATGAGGTTCGACATTGAAACTAGTCTATTATGTTTCCAGAAAATAGAAGCCCTAATGATGCTTTAATTATCAGATTTACCAAGCCATATAACCTCATGAAAACATAATACAACAAAAAAAAATATTTCTGAAATATTCTATTCAAGAGGGTTTATCTGAGATGGCTTGTTCATCATAGGTTTTTGCTTGGCTTTATCCCTTGGATAGGGTTCCAAGAACCTTTTTCCACAATGATATGCCATTTCCATTCAATATTCAAGTAGCAAAGTGACTCGAAGATGAAGGCTATTTAATATAAGATCACTAGCATGCTAAAGACTGTAACGCCCAAACCACATGGCATATCTCCAAAATGACTAGTCCATAATATAATTGGAGCCTCATTGGAACCTTATAAAGAGCGAGAACTTCTCATTCCCAACCAGTATGAGATCTCATACACCACCTACCCTTATCCTTATTATATGGGGAGTATCACAATCTACCCCCATTGAATTCCCAACATCCTCTTCAACCATGTCTGTTGTAGATGGCATGGCTCAAGTCCCATATGCATGTCTGTTGAGGCATTATAAATGGTATCAGAGCCTATCCCAACCAGAAATGTGGGATTTGAGCCGTGCCACTTACAATAGATAGGCCTAACAAGGACATTGAAAATTTAAGGAAGGTAAATTGTGATACCCCATATAATAAGGATAAGGGTAGATGGTGTATAAGATCCTATATTGCTTGGAAAAAAGAAGCTTTTGCTCTTTATAAGATTCTAATGGGGCTTCAATTGTATCATTGACTTGTCCTTTTGAAATATAGGCCATGTGGTTGGGTCTTCCATTGGAGTATTACAAATGGTATCCAAGCTTATCCCAACAGAAATGTAGAACTTAAGTCATGCCACTTACAAAAGACAGGCCTGACGAGAACGTCGGGAATTTAAAAGAGGTAAATTGTGATACCCGATATGATAAGAATAAGGGTAGGTGATGTATGAGATCCCACATTACTTAGGAATGAGAAGTTCTTGCTCTTTATAAGATTCCAATGGGATTCCAATTGTATGATTAACTAGTTATTTTGGAGTATAGGCCATGTGGTATGGGCCTTCCATTGAAGCGTTACAAAGACTAAGGTAAAGTAAAGAACACCTCCTATTAAAATTCACTTAGAGATTGTTTGGATAGTGAGATGAAATGAGATAGTTTTAGATGAAAGTTGAATTAAATAATGATGAGATGAGACGAAATGAGAGTGTTTCTCAATCCAAACAACCTCTTAGTTGCTTGTATAAGTTAAATAGTGTCGTGGAGAACCATCCACCAAGTGTTTGTGATACATAATTGGATCTCCTTATGTAATTATCACACAACATATAACCAAACTCTATTTTTTTTTTTTCTAATGAATAAACAACCAAACTCTACTGACCAAGCACAAGCACTTAACTAAGTAATCACAATAAAAACAAGATGGTTTGGCCAAACTTTCAATACTGCAAAACCTTATTTCCTTCGAAAGCATTTTGTTAAGAGCTATAAATAGGGATGTGGAGATATTTTTCTGTGATCAGTAAGTAAGAACATTATTAGTAAGAACATTATTAATAAGAAAGTAGGGGATGTTGAGATATTTTTTTGTTCTTATTAGTTATTATTTTTTTGGATGAAGAGAGATTAAAGCCAAAACTATATAGGTAAAATCATTAGAAAAAGAAAACTAAGGTTAAAACAATACCCATAAATGGTAACCCATTCCTCCTCGTTGAGGTTCCCTACAGGCACGGAATTCCTCTGAATCTCTGGTCTTGCAACCTCTCTTGGAGGCGGAAGTGTGATCAAAGCACCAGGCTGAACCACACCCTCAACAGGCGAACCCTTTCCTTTATCATCTTGCTCACTACCGCTCTTTGCAGGTGACCACCAACTAAAACCTGCAGAACCCTGTTGGTTTTGCTGTGGACCCATCAGGGCATGGGAAGTGCTTGTCTCTGATTTGTTTTTCCCCAGTGTTTGGAAGTTCTGAACAGAACTCTGGAGTGGAGTTCTGGGGTCTGATTTGACTTCTGGAGATATTGGGTAATCTAGAATCCCAGATTCAGGGGAAAAGTCTGAGCGGTCTTCCAAGGTATAAACAGGAGGAGGTGGAAGATCTGACCCTGCGAAATTCTCACGCCAGAGAGCAGATACTGCAGCTGCCTGGCCTGGACTTGAAAACTTTCCTTTCCTGGCAGAAATGGGAGATGCCAAATCCTGAAAAAATAATGACTGTCTCCCAGATCTGGGCGTTCTCTGTACTGTGGTGTTCATAATTTTAAAATCTGAAATGCAGTATCTGCAAACCAATATCGAGCTAATTACCCACTGTCTAGTTTCCATGAAATGACAAAAAGGAACATACTCGAGTAGTGTAAAATAAAGGTTTTTGCCACAATTTAGAGGCGTAGATCATTCCTCAGGTCCAAATAGATAAAAGTTAACGAATTATGAGGTTGCTCTTCATACCGGAAAATAATAGTATTCAAAAAGTCTGTTTTTATTTTCATTTATAATTTTCTGCACAATGAAACATATTTTCATTTGAACAAGGATGAAGTGAAGATTATTAAAAGAGGTCAAGATGAAATAAATAAATCCAGCTTAGAAAACTAAAAGGCATTGAAAACTAAGAGAAAGCTTCGTTCCAGGATTTAAATAAGCCAACATTCCTAGGTAATTGATCCATTTACTTTGCATAAAGTGGCAGAGAACAATCTAAGTACATCTACCAAAATTACAATTATCACCTAATTTATTTCATTTTCTCAGCCAGCGAAGCAAGTTCGATATACACCAAGCATATAAAAAACAAACATTAACAAGCGTGAAAGTAACTAAGAATTAGCCGCGCAAATCTAGCTCCTTGAAGCTAAAATTCCTCAACAATGGACAGAAATTGCACTGCGGAATTTAATTCAATAGAAAATTTTAAAAAAATCCCTTGGTCTGGTAGCTAATAAAATAAAGAACAAAAAAACAAGAAAAGAATCTAGAACCTAAGAAATACTCCACTCAGTCGCTACGCCGAGAACTCGTCATCAAGCGCAATAACTAAAATTAATCATCCACGACTTTCCCCTCAGTTTGTTTGCCCACAAAACCCAATGGTAAATGGAAAATCGCAATTATCAATGTTTCTTTTCATTTCTTGCGTTTCTCGGCAATCATACATAAATTAGAGACAGATGGAGAGAGTACCTGGAGGGATTTGGGATTGAGCTAGGTGGAATCGAATAGGATTTTTGAAATGTGGAGGGTGTGGGAGTTTTCCCTCCCAATAACAGCTCGAGCTGGTCTGAATGGAATGAAACCCTAAACCTCAATCCAATTTAAAACTTCACGACGGTTGAATCCTTTATAGTTCGATGGAGATGACGTAAATACCCTCGTTCCTCTTACATTTTGGTCGTGATGAGCTCAGCCTTTCGCTGTCATTGAGCTTACTTTTTTGTTCAAAATGAAGTTTTTTCCTTTAAATTAAACCGAACAAAAAATGTAATTTCGTTTTTTTTTTTTTTTTAATTCACGCTGATTGAAATATTAATAAATAAGAATTTTCCAAAGTAAAATATAAGGACCTCCACACGTCTATTATATTTCAAAAAAGCTAAAATTATGTGGTCGCAAAGTATAAATTGATCGTTTTGGTCCTTTTTTTAAGTTTAAAAAAAAAATTCGTGTTATATTTCTTTTAGAAAAATAACAATACGCATTTTATAATTTGTCTCGACGTGTCTAAAAAAAATTCACAGATTGACGTGGCATTATATTAGACTTAATTATCTTAAGGATTTTGTACTTACGTATAGATGAAATAATTTGAGTTTTATTACTGATTAATTTGGTGTGTAAAAAATTAAAAAATCATTATTTTTTTATTAAAAAATTTTATTTCAATGGTGCGTAAAAGGATTTAGTTGTCGTCACTCCCATGTACTTAAAAGGACCCTCATATTTTTTCTCTCTTTTATTTTATTTTTATATAAGTAACTGCGCGCATATATACGTCACTTCGTTTCTGGCAAAGAAATTAAGAACTACGTACGTCATTGAGTTTATTACGATTCCGATTTCATTTGCTATATTGAGACGTTGATCTTCTTGCCCAGATGGATGCATGCAGTACTTGATCGATAATAATATTGGTATTGTTAAGAGGATATCAGAGTTGAGAGCTAGATCTCTCAGAGCTAGATAAGGTCTGGGTTTATCTCATGCCTGCCCCCGGCCAGTAAAACCCCCTCAGCAAAAATATCATCCTATAGTGAAATATGGTTTTATTGCAGTACGTACGTAGTACCGTATCTTACAACATGATTTATTACTGTACATAAGCTGAATGCAGATTTACACCAAACAACAACATATGATCATATCATAACAAGTTTTAAAATGGGGATGAGAGCGGTTCTCTGAGCCCCACTTGATCCGGGGATTCTACGCTATTAATCCTGGTAGCGATGCAGGAGCATTGACAAGGTCTTCCCATAATGTGAGTCGTCTTCATGATCTCCTCGCACTCAACAGGCTTGTACAGCAGCTGCTTTCCCTCTTCCAATACTTTTCTCTGATCATCTGCATCAATATCATTTCCTGGAACCAATGGCCTCGATGATGATCCCTACATACAGGCCAGGCAATTTTTATGAGTAGAATGTTAGTATATATGGCATGGAATTTAGATTTTCTTACAAGTCGTTGTTCCTTCATGAGACTTCATGCATGCCTATGTAAGCTGGTTACTAATTATTAAAGCTCACCTGATCTATGAATACAATGGAAGCTTCATTTGGTTCCATTTTTTGAGCAACATCTGCAGCCACTTCCTGCATTACATACAAAATATCAACCTCCAAAAGACAATTCAAATAACAAACGAGATAAAACTAAAGCAACGTAATTTACGTACCCTGGCACGGTTAAGTTGTCCTTGATTCAAGGTCTTAGGCTCCAATTCAATGGAGCAACAGATGTTAGCCGCCATTTACAGCACAGAAACCCAACTCTTTTGATCAAACAAATTGGGTAGCAAGTTCTGCCCATCACCACAAAAAACGTTGAAGTCAGTAGTACTGCATGCCTTCACTTCACAGACAGACATGTCTATATATATAGCCATAACATGAGGCAACGATCGATGTACGTTGCTTTATGTTAAATCACGGACTAAGCTTGACTTTTAGCTGCAGAAATATGAGGTTATAGAGCAAAGCAAGCTGATCTCCATCTCTTTCGCATCCCGTGCGCCTAGATCATCTCTGTACAAATTTCATTGTCACTCCAGACTTTAAACTGTTGAAAGCTAGCTAGCACATATATGTTCACGCCTCACGGGGTCAATAATTATTTCCCTCGATCGATCGGTTTCTATTGGTGTCTCAATCCTTTTCAGGGTAGTAACATTAACATCTATTCGTTTTAATTGACCCCGTGTGGAGGATTAGTGCCTTTCCTTTTAGCTGTAAATGTAGCGAAACAACAACCTTGATGGCTATTTGATTGAATTGATCATAACTTTAAACAATCCACAATATATATACACATGAATGTATCCGATTTATGGTATTTGATTGGTGGGTTTGAGATGGAAAATAAAGTAATTTTCTTTTAGCTGTAAATGTAGCGAAACAACAACCTTGATGGCTATTTGATTGAATTGATCGTAACTTTAAACAATCCACAATATATATACACATGAATGTATCCGATTTATGGTGTTTGATTGGTGGGTTTGAGATGGAAAATAAAGTAATTTTCTTTTAATGTAGCGAAACAACAACCTTGAAGGCTATTTGATTGAATTGATCATAACTTTAAACAGTCCACAATATATATACACATGAATGTATCCGATTTATGGTATTTGATTGGTGGGTTTGAGATGGAAAATAAAGTAATAAACCCCCGCTCCCCCCAAAAAGACAATATAGACAAGAATTAGCAAGTACTTGGGAGTATAAATTATAAACAATTTAATATCCAAGCTTAGCCCAGTGGGCTGGCAGGCTGCATAAAATGGGCTATTTAGTTAGGACAGTTTTAAGTATTCCAAGATTGGCTAATCTCCCAGCTTGGCCCAGGTTGCGACCTTTGGAAGGAGATTTATGTATAGTCCGATTCATGCATAATGATTAAAAGAATTATTAATGGCTGACTTTGGTGCTTTTTCTCTATAAAGCAGGAGGCTGCAGCTTCGTCTGAAAGAGTATAAACTGTACGAGGACATTAGGGGGTGGCAATATGTCACACGATACGTTAATTCAACACGAACACGATACGATAATTGCGGGTTAGGGTTTAGCCTTAACGGATTCAGATCAAAACGGGTTGACCCGTTAAGATACAATTACTTAACGGGTTGATAACGGGTCAACTCGTTTTGACTCATTATAACCCGTTATGACACGTTAAGAAAGTTAAAGTTACAATTATACCCTTATACCTAAAAATAAAATTGTTAGAATTTCAATTTCGATATTTTTATTATTTGGATTGTTGTTTTAGACTTATAATTAGTTTTATAATTTTTATAGATATTGTGATTTTAACATTTATATAAAATTATGTTAAATTTAATCAGGTTAAAAATGTTAATTTCGGGCCTATTCAACTCATTTACATAAATAATTTAAAATAAGTTGTATTGTGTCGTATTAACTTATTTCGTAATATTTTTTTAACTTCTTTGTTTATTTATAAAAAAAAAACATATTTCGTAATATTCATTAATGGGTCAAAACGGGTTGACACGACACAACCCGTTATGTTAATGAGTCGTGTTAGGGTTTGAGATTTTGACACGATAAGCTTAACGGATCGGGTTAATGTTGACCTATATGACCCGTTAACACGAATGGACACGACACGAACATGACCAATTAACACGATTTGACACCCCTACAGGATATTCATGATCTAATATCCTGCAGTTGATGCTAAATTGGGCTAATATATAGCAAAACAGAAAACTTGAGATGGAGGAGGGAATTTTTTGTATGGTTTTTTAATCTGTCAAAATTAATGGCGGGATCGGTAGAAACGATATTTCAGAATAAGATTTTCATAGAAGTGGTTCTCATTTCACAGTTTTCCACACCCAAACCATGCATTATTACAGATAAAAGGGAAATCTTTTCTTATGCAAACAATAATCGATATCTTTGTCCAGGGTTATAATTGATCAGTAGTCAATATTTAGGAGGAGAACAAAAATAACGTTGGAACTGATTCAAAATAGTCAAAGCATAAGAAGGTCAAGAAGATTAGACAATTAAAAAAAAATTGAACTGGAGGCTAATGATCAAATATGCTAGCCCAACTGGCCTATGTGCGACCATGTGCCTACCTAATTAAGTTTAGCTTATATACATACATATATATACACACATGGGGTGGTTCAAGAACAACTATATATATATATATATATATATAGTTCTGCTTGTGTTACTGCATGCTATTCTTTTCACTCTTTCCTTGTATAAAAAAAATGATTAATTAATTAGTCAAGATCACAACCTTTTAATCTTCTTTTAAAATGATTCAGAATTAGCTGTTGCGTGAATATATGCAAGAATAGCTGGCTATGATCTATCTCGGTTGTTTCCAACTTCTTATATGCAGAAACTGATCATATCAATATGTTGAATACGAGACAAGAAATAAGATCTCAGCATGATTAATTAAGTAGACTTCTCTCGTCAGCATTAATAGCTGGAAACCAGCTATTTGTTTCTGTATAGCTAGGCTTTTTAACCATGCAGTAGGTCAAAATGCTGAAATATTTTGGGTGTCCTGTTTTTAGCACTCATCGACATTGGTGGGGCGAGTAGCTTTATATAATTGAGCTATAAAAGATCATAAGTTGGACCGATGGGCAAATTCACCTAATGCCATTGAAGCACGTACTAATTATATTATCTTTCAGGGCCACGTGAAAAGGAAGGGCACATGAGAATGGGGGTTCATGTGGCCGGAGGGAAGGTATGAGCCTTTTTCCAGGCTATATATATAGTTATATATTAATCATGTATCCTAGCTAGCTATCTGATCTTTTTGGGGAAAAGAAAGCATATCGATCCAATACCTTTGAGCTCATGTTTTTCTCCAATACCAAATACATCATATAGCTAGGTGTGCAAATGAGCATCATGATCACCTTTAATTCCTTGGTCATGTTCACCTGCATATATGGCCTAGTGCCTCAGTACTGTTGTCTAAATCCGTTTTGGCAATTTCTTCGAGTTTGGAACCTTTAAGGGATGGATTGGGACACCAATATTCTTGCTTATGCCCCCACCCTCCCCAAAAAAGAAATCATTGGAGTACGTACCAGATGTCCACTCTTTTTCTTGTTTAGATGGTACGCCAAAAACTAAAACCGACGTACGATTGATGAGGTGAAATTTACTTCTCCGATGAAAACTTGAACCTAGTTATATTAATATGACATCATTACCGCCATTAATTAGATCATATTTGGATAATATATAAAAAATAAATAAGGGTTTTATATATATAGTCAATCAAGTGAATGGTATATCCTCTCTTTTTAATCAGATAACATGACATTTCCTTTATTTTTCTGAGAATATTTCGATCACATGATCATGATCACATCTATCTCTCATCATGTTGGCTGTACCAAAATCATTAAATGGTAGAAGACCTCCACCCAACTTTTCCGCATGAAAGCGCAATTAGATATTGCTTGCTAGCTGCTATAGTGTCATTACCTACCGATGAAGACCCACGTACACCACGACCCGTGGAAGGTCATGTGAATTGACCCAAATGCCTCCCTACTGATCATATCCCAAAACTCGAATATATTTCCTTTGAATTTGCACAGCCAGGTAACACGTATACGTACGTACATGAATAACTAGGCAACCAATAGTAAGAGGCCATATATGCATAATAATTTAAGATACACACAAAGTCAAAGTTAGAAGAAAAGGGATGGTGAGAGGGGACAGGAACCATATCATCATCTTATCAAATAACATGCAAAGATCCCTAGACAATGAACACCAAAGACACTCTGAAACTTGGATATATTATCCGAAACAGATACAAAACAGTAATGCACGTCACGTACTGCATGTGCTAGGTTCCATCGTCCACATGCATGTCTATATATATATATGCATGCATGCTCGCTCGTGTCATGTACTTAATATATAAATACTGTGTATATATACACTCTGCTAGCTGATCCCATGCATGCATGCCAACAATAATGTACATACATTGTACTTCTGTGGACCCTTAATTTCTAAGTATTGTGATATTGTAGCTAGCATAATTAAACCAATATCATAAACCTTCAAAAAGGAAAAAAGAAACTAGAATTCAGTTCGAGTTAATTAAGAAAAGCAACCTACAAAACGTAGTACTCAAGCTTTCAAATTTTGCAATAATTAAGAAATTGACTGTGATCATCATCCTCGTCTGATCACAACCTAGGATATATAAATATATATATATATATATTTAACAGAACTGACTATATTTGTAATTACATGTTATAAATTTACAAGGTGGACCCCATGGAAGAGAAAATGTCTAAGATGGGATGGACAGTAATGTCACCCCCTTGACGTACAACCAAATTATTTTTTGTTTATTTATTACTCAGCTCCCACATGACCCTGCTAGCTGCTTGCTCTGCAGTCTGCACCATTTTGCAAGCTAAAGCAGCAAAATTCTTCGCAAGCTTTTGTTTCTCTTTTTCTTTTCTTTTTTTTTTTTAAATGCTAATTGGGTCTCTTTCTTTTTCTTGATCTCTTCCCACATTGGTGTCATAAAATATTGTGTACGTATAACGCACTTTCAGGTAGAGGGTACGTGCAGATCAAGACGATGTATAAAGTAGTATAATTTGCTTACTAAAAAGCATAAAGATCTCAATTCGATCATGTCACTGAAACCCATGCCTGCTGCTGCTTAATTAATTTCTTTCTTCTTCTCCAACACCCGGGATTTGGGTGGTCGACGTTATTCTTTTCTCTCTTTTTCTGGGAAAAAAAGAAGGCTTCATGATAACTAAATAGCCATGCCAGTAAGAATTATCGTTTATAAAAAAAATAAAAAATAAAAAGTAAAATGGGAGAATTCACAGGTGGGATGATTAATTAGCTGATGACTAATGGACCTGGTCTGACCATTGTGGCCACACAACGTCAATAATTAACCAAGTGAACTTTCAAGGACTACCAACTACATGTGCAGTGCCTCGGCCTCCCCACGTTCAAGACATATATAGGCAGGAGTTGGGTCACCAATCATACTTCCCCTGGCCCATTGCTTCCCACCAATCATGGTGGTACACCATTTTGCTTAATTCGCTGATTCCCACGTTACTGATCTCTAGCTACATTCTTTTTTTATATAAAATAAATGTGCATTTTTATTTTTCATTTATGAATTCACATCGGTTGCTGTCATATAAATAAAACTAAAGGTGAAAAAAAAAAATTCATGTTTAAAACATTAACATTTCTTAAAATGAGTTCCTTCTTAAGTTTTTAAACAAAGCGCAGATCCCATAGAGAGAGAGAGGAAAAAAAAAAGTAGATTTCGCATTTGCCAAATTTTCGGCCAAATAAGCAATTAGAATTACATTTTTGAAGTCTTACAACCAAATGAAGTTTGAACCTTTCCTCCTCCCTTTAATTTTTTCTCATGTCCATTATCCCTTAGTTCTATTTGTTTTTTTTTTTTTTCCCTTGGAAAAAAAAGGACCCTACAAGTTCAGATTCCTAAAGTGAAAATTAGGGAAGAAAAGAAAAATTCCCCACCCAAATTTCCTGACTAAACCCACTAGATCAAATGCCTAAAATCAGGCCCACTACGATGATGGATCAAGTAATCATCACCACCACCGTTTGATACGCCGAAAATTGAACCTCGACTAAGAAATTGTTGTTGTTGAGCTCTATGCACCTCCTTCTGCCTCCTCAGCTCCAAGACCTTCCTGTGTGAGTTGGAGTGCTTCGCCGACACAAAAGTTGGACTCGCGACGGGTCGGTACTCTGGCACTAGCCGACCAGACTTATACCGGACTCCACAAGCGTTACAAAGGGTCTTCGGGCCCATGGGCCCAGTCCGCCACTGTGGAGTCTTTTCGGCTGCACAGTGTAAACATTTCCGGCCCGAAGAGTCTGAGTCGTTTTGTTTACTCTCTCTTTTCTTAGATGTCGTCGTCTTCGTGATTGCAGATGATGGTTTTTCGATTGGAGTGTCGAGCTCGGACGGGGTGGTAAGGTGGAGGAGGCGTGTGGACCAGTCGCAAGGGGCGGCACGTGATCTCTTGCTACGGGCCTTGCCAGGCAGTGGAGTATCGGGTTGGAAAAATGGGACATTTCGGGTAGGAAGCGTTTCGGAAGAGGAGGACGATTCGGGTGTATGAGCTTTCGTGGCGGTGGCAGCGGTGGGCCCAGTGAGAAAGTGGAGGCCTTGTTGGACCGAGAACGAGTCCTCCACGAAGTTCGACAACCATTCCAGCTCGGCCAGGTCGTCGTACTGTAATAAGACACCCCGAAACAAACAATGACTCCGTGAAATTCGAACAGAAAACAATTTCATACACTTCACGGATAAAACTGAATTTTGCTCGAACCAAATTCACGGTAGGTGCGTGAAAATATTATGCTCGATTTATATATATATATATATATATAAATAATAATAAAATTAAAAATTATAAAAATTATTAAAAAAAACAGAGAGAGAGAGAGAGAGAAAAGCAGTTACGGGTAGGAAATTTTATAAAGTAATGCGCCCGTAGTACTTTTTAAATATGAATATTATTAGCTGGAAATCTTTTTGCAGATTGATGCTGTAATTTAATCGAATAATTTGGCTGAAGTGATTATGAAATTGTTGACAGGACTAACGAACATGTGCAAAATTTTAAAATAATAGAAATTCCTTCTCAACGATGAGAGCTTTTTTTGTTTAACTCAACGTTACGATAGCGCTAAAATTGCGTAGAAATATTCAAATTTGTCGTATCACGTGAAAAGAGAAATTACCGGAACGCAGAGGTCGCCGGAGAACTGAGAGTCGCCGAAGCTCCGGGAGCCAAATATGCCGGAGAACTGAGCTCCGTTGCCCGAATGGCAGCCGTCGACAACGGTTACGGTGGAAGAATCGTTAGAATTTCCGGCGACATTCTCAAAGAAACCGTCGGTCATCACGGCGTCTTCGTTCGAAAAGTCTAGGAGGTCGTCAACGGTGAAGTTTTCTCCTGGCTTATGCTTTTCCGGCGACAGTGGGCCGGCACCCGCGCCAAAGCAATCTCCCATAAATAGCTCCGGCAGTTCCATCTCTGTGCGTATTGGTGTATAAGAGAGAGTGGTGCTTTCTAGAGAGAGAGAGAGAGAGAGAGAGAGGGCAATAAAAATTGCAGCGTTTAGAGAGGTCAATGTGCCTGCGATAGATAGAGTGAAGGCGGAGGCAGTGTGGGGGGGTTTTGAGGAGTGAAGACGAGGGCATTCATGTAAATTTGATCAAATTGGAGCATCTTCTTACATGTAGCAGAGATGTACGGATTTGATAATAAATCATGGGAAGTGACTTGCAAGCTCTGTAAAGTTAAGTTCTCCTATTATTAGTTTAACTATACTCTTTTCTTCCTCATTATAATAAGAGTTATGCTAGATGCAGTCGGGAGATGTAAACGAAATGCAAACGGTGGTACGGAAGGAATAAAATAAAGTTATAAAAATAATTTTTTATTCACATAGGTTCTATATTAATTCACTTTTTTTAAAGCGACTGCATGCCGCTTGAATAACCACGACTGCAAATATCATTTCTCTTATAATAATAATAATAATTATTATTATTATTAATTATTACTATTATAGCATCACTTTTCTTTATACTTATTTACCTTTTTTGTAAAACATAGATAATTTTAAAATATATATTTAAAGAATTAAAAATAAAATAATCCTAAAAGACAAACAGAAAATGAGAAATAAACTAAAACTTAAAAAATTAATAGAATAAATATTTTTAGTAAGACTTAATAATAAATAGAATAGTTATAAATAACAAAAATCTTAATGGGAAGTGAAATGTCAGCTTGTTAATTTTGTATTCTTCACACATATAACATTTAAGACATGACAGATTAGAAAGACAGACAAGAAGGTTAAATTATGAGTTCCTTATGGTCCAATGATGAAATCTGTGCAGAAATGAAAACTCAAACGAGTTTTTGGCAAAAACGCTTAAAACAAGAAAATTTGTCTACAATTGATTCAAAATTATTAAATTCTTAAGTGTATTTTGGATAGTACAATTAAATGAAATGGTTTTAAATAAAATATTATTTTTTAATATTATTATGTTTTTAAAATTTTAAAACTATCCCTTATTGTTTCTTTTTTTGGAAACTAAATTATTAAAAATTAGTATTTTAGACGTCAGGTAGATATTGTCATTTAATAATATTATGAACAAGTTGAAATAATAATAATAATAATAACTTTTCATCCTCAGTTTATAACTCGAACTCATGCATGGTTTTGTAGTTTTTACGTTGAATGTTTAAAATTCAAGCCCATTAGAATCGCTCTCTCACAGGTTTTGTCGCCGGATTAGTCTGCTACACCTACTAATTTTTTTTTTTTTTATTCCCCATCGGGGATTGTGCTTGCAACATATTTTTAGCCTCTTATTATATTGCCTGCCCACGTTTAGGCACGATGGTTACAGCTCAATTTAATCGAAAATAACGGCCATGATGTTATCCACGTGGCCTATTAGGATGATTTTTCACTTTTTATGCTGACCTTACCTGCCACATACATATGATAAAAGCATAAACTCATCCCTCCTTGAGCGTAACGTTACAAACCACTTCCAGTGTTCGGTAAAAAAGTTGATAAAAATTTTGTATATGACTCAGTGAGTCGGTTCGAGCCATTTTTTTTTTTTAATAGTAGAAGGGATAAGGTCTGGCTGCAGTTCATTTTAACTGTTATGTCAACTTTTCTTCTTGATTTTTTAATTATTAATTTAAATTCAAATCAATTAAATAATTCATATCCCTTTTATTTATATATTTTTGTTCTTTTACTTTACTTCTTGCTTTCCTTTTTATTTTTATTCTGTTGTTCTTTAAGAGTCGGTGGGGTCGAGTAGCACGTGACGAAGGTGGGGGTGGTGTCAGCGATGCATGTGAGAGTTCTTAAGCCTTGGTCCAAAAGCCAACCCATTGCCCCTAGAGCTGGTCAATTCCACGTGGCTGGAATCTATTGACCGCTTAGCCACTTTCTTTCCTTAGGTGCAACCTTCACACGTGCGTTGTGCTTAGCATGTCTAACAGACTAACACCAACGTGATAGCACGTGCAGGGAAGTCACGAGGATGGCACGCCCCGTACCTTCCTCTCACCCTGCGGTGCCACTGCCACATGCGCGCCTTTAATTAAGGGCTTCCTTAATTAGGATTAAAATCATAAACTTCTATATAGAATGGCTTCGAAATTGTTTTACTTGGAGAATGATAAGTCTGATATACGAGGACGGTGGAATCTCCCATATGGGTGTTTGAATATTGAATGATTAAACTTTTTATTTATTTATTTATTGTTATTATTGAAGAAACTGAAACGATAAATAATATATTTTCCTACTGTACCTCCTAGCAATTGATTCCAAAACTTCCTTGGATGTTTTTTGTATGGGTGGTGGATCATCTTGGGCCTGGCCCAGATCAAGATCCAAAAAGAGGTGATTCAAATTTTATTCTCTCAACATGCAGTTTGCTTCCTGGCAATGCTCAAGTTTTTCACGGATGTCGTTGCCCGTACGTATTATGAGACATCATATCATATGTACTGAGAATAATGTTTTACCAAAAGTTGCTAAAAGAACAAGTACTTCATCGTCCCCTTTGGTGGCAAGGAAAAGAAAATTACAATTGGGGAAACAAAGGGAGAATACCAGTGGTGAAATCTTAGCATGGCAAACTTTAAAATAAAACCAAGCCTTCCATCAATATCAAAAAGTTCTCTCTATAAACACAAGCACTTTAGTTCAAGCGATCAAGGTGTGGGATTGGGGTAGTTTCTATGTTAGAATCATACCAATACAGGCGTGCACTTTATTAAAGACAGTCGCCTCATCAATGTAGACTAGCCAAAATATACAACTTGACTCAAATAATTGCAACGAGTAATTCTATATACCCTGCTTTTATATCATAGTATCGATGTGGTATTTATCATCAACCATTAGACCAGTTCTTTTTTTTTTTAAGTAATTATGTTCAGATATTGCTGAGCAATACCGTATAGGTATACTGAGAGAGAAGTAGGATCATTGAGAATATAGCAATATCAAATTTTAAAATGGAGAGAGAAATCAACCATTAATCCAATTTCAAGAGAGTTCCAACAAAACTACAAGTCACATTTGGTCTTGTTAGTCCAGTCTTTTGATAAAATCCTTCTAGTTTGGAAGTTTCGACAAATGTAAAGAAACAATGAGACCTATACATGTGAATCAAAAACAATCAGAACGGAACCGTAAGTGCAAAAGTTTCAAAAGATGGATTTCATGGCTCGACTGTTGTCATTTGTTGCCACTCCCCATTTACCGCTTCCCTCCACAATGTCAACGTTGTTGTTTCCATCAGCCACAGCCAATAAGTTTATTGTCAGCGACCAAGAGACCCTCCAGACTGTAGTCTTAAAATCATTCAAAACCTTGCCTTCCCACTAAGCCCCTGACTATGCCATATTTCGAGGCACTAGCAATTGTAGATTTTGGAAGTCCCAAGTTGGGTGCCCATGCAACATTACGAACCCAATCTGTGTGCATCTGAAGAGCTGGAAAGCAATCCATCTTCCAATTCCCATCATAGAGCTGCCACACCTTCACAGTATTATCACAACCACCAAAACAGAGCTTTTGAACAGGATCGAGCAGGCCAGAACCAACAAGAGCATTGAGCGCAGTTGAGAGAGCCATGAGACAAAAATTACACCAAGTGGGTGAGCTTTGTCAATTCTTAATGTGTCCCAACCACCGTCTGGTTTTGCAGCAAAAATCAAGATATTTCCATCAGATGAGCCACATGCTAGGCAAAGACCCAGTTCATGAGGAGCCCAAGTAATAGAATTGACAAATGATTTGTGGTCACTAAAGACATGAGCTTGAATCCACTCATTCTGATTACCCTCCTTCCATATTATTACATGCCCATCATAAGAACATGAAGTGAGTAAATACCTGAATTTTGGGTGAGCCCAAACCACCTGCCAAACAGATCCTTGGTGGCCAGTTAAGGTTGCAAGATGTTGAGAGTCTGAATTGCTCGCCCCGGTGATCTTAATTGAAAGGTTTGACGAGACAATGGTAACACGCTTTCCATCGTAGTCCATAGCCAAATAGTGCACCACATCTTGATGACCAGTTTCAATCTTTTGTGAAGGCATCTTTCTATGATTATCCAATGCTTCAATACAAAGGTCAATGAATTTAAAACCTATCCATCCTTCAATTGGTCTGCACGCAAATTCAAATCTTCCAAAAAAGTGAGAACTAAAAAACTCAACGTTTGATTGCAAAGTACAAGACAAAAGCAAAGCAAAAAAGCTTAAATCTTGCACTTTCCACTGTTTTAGGCCTCGTTTGGTTACACAATTAAGATGAGATGAGATAAAAGTTGAAAATTAAATAAAATATTATTAATATATTATTTTTGTTTTAAAATTTAAAAATGTTGAATTGTTTATTATATTTTATGTGAAAAAATTATAATGATAAAATGAGACGATACGAGATAATTTGGTTTAAATCAGACCTTAATCTCAATATCAACGAGGCAAAAATCTTAAACAATCCAATAACTGCATTATTTTCATGTTATCCATTATTTCAAGGCTGCCAAGTTATAGAAATGCGAATCTAAACATCACATTATAGGTTTGAGTTCAAATAAACGACTGACAAAGAAAATGGGGGACACAGAAAACAACACACCAAATATAAGGTAAGAGAAAATTGGGGAGGAGGGGGAGAGAGAGAGACAGAGAGAGGATTATATATTATATATACGAATCAAGAGGTTCAAAAATGAGAAATATGAGTGAGATCTTAAAAAGTCGTTCACTGAGTGAGTCAACTCCCATATGAACTACATCTTCCTATCTAAAAATTTTGAAACGGACAATGCACCCCCATTTTTCAAAATCTACCCTTAATACACAGCCTAGTACCTACTGTTCAACAAATGAATAAAATGTTCATGATTCCACATTCCAGAACCTCCTCCCCCCTAACACTCGACCCCAAACAAGGACAATAAGATGTAGTATTTTCTATTTTCTTCAATTTTACAAAGTGGATAAAACAAAAAAACAATTGTCACTGAGGAGTATTAAGTTTGAAATAAGAGGCATCACCTGAACCATGAGTAAGACGAGAAAAACCGATTGTTCAAATATCGCAGAGAGAGTGATCAATGATGTTTGGGTATGTGTAACTATTATAGAGAGAGGAGGTCTGAGCTTTAAAAATAAATGACTGGACTCAAGGCCCAGTGCTCGTCTTTTTTAAGAGATTGGGTTTTATCAAGAAAAAATAAATAATACGATACGAGACATGATCCATGATTCGGCTTCTTAGCCCATCGTCCATTTCTGAAGAGCGAACAAAACAAAAAAACAACTGCTGCTGATGAGTATTGAGTTTGAAATAAGAGGCATTACCTGAACCAGAAGTAAGACGAGAAAAACCAATTGTTCTGGTATCACAGAGAAAGTGATCATGGATGTTTGGGTATGATGTAACTATTATAAAGAGAGGAAGTATGAGCTTTAAAAATAAAGGACTGGACTAAAGTCCCAGTGCTCGTCTATTTTAAGACATTGGGTTTTATCAAGAAAAAATAAATGATACGATACGAGACATAATCCATGATTCGGCTTCCTAGCCCATCGTCTATTTTTTAAGAGGGGAAGGATAGGAGACAATGAACAATACAAAGTCCAAACAAACTTACCCGATTCATTTCCAAATTTTTCATTCATTATTGCCATCACGTGAATCATTAATCAATATGACTATAAATTGGTGCGGTATTATTAGCCCCAATGCCAACATGAAGAAGATAAACACATTCATATTTCTTGAATAGTTCTACTGTATTAATATATTTACATATTTTTTATATATTCTATTAATATGATTGGTCAAAATAATTATTTTATATTTTAAAAAATAACGCAATTAATTATATTAGTGAAATAGATAAATATGACGTCATCACATAAAATTTTTATTTCTTGAATTATTAATAATGTGTTTGTCATTTATTTTAATCTCTATTTCCATTTATGTTCGCACAACTGTAATAATTTATTAAATTTTCAGATTCCAAACCAGAATCTAATCAAATAATGTACTAAATACAGTAGGTTGAAATTTCAATTCAAATGCACAAAGACCAATAAGTGGTGCTTCATTTAATAGCGAACCAACAAAAGGTACAACACAAAAACTTAAACGAAACATTCAGTCAATTGTTGAAGAGTCCTGCTAGGGAGGGCATCGAAACTGATTATGAAGATCTCTATAGCGAGCTGCAGAATGTACTTTTTATTTTATATTTTTTTAAAATATATTTAAAAAAAACACTTTTTTAATAGTTAAATAAAAATAATAATCGATTACCTTTTATCTGAGATTCTGAAAGCATCATTTCATTTTCCTAGCGTTGAAACCTGCCAAAATTGAAAAAACGTGTCATGCTTTTATTAATTATGAATTGGTGTATATGGTCCAAAAGTCTTTTTTGTTTTTTGTTTTTTTTAAACTGCAGTAATATCTGGATACAGAATATGCGTCCGTATTTGTCCTTTTCATCAGCTGCTATATTACCATCTACCACAATAAAAAATAAATGAAGCATTGTACTTTAATCTTTTAATTTATTTTTCTCAAGTTACTATTTTAATAAAGATGTCAAATCGTATTAATGAGTTATATTCGTATCATGTTAAAACATATATATTATATTATATAGTTTAATCTTAATCCGACTCGTTAAATTTATTGTATTAAAATTTCAAACCCTAACACAGCCCATTAACATAACGGATTGTGTCATGTCAACCCATTTTGACCAATTAGTAAATATTACGAAATAGGTTAACACGACACAATACGACTCGTTTAAAACTGTTTATATAAATGAGTTGAATATGTTTAAAATTAATCAATTTAACCTGATTAAATTTAGTATAATTTTATATAAATTTTAAAATCACAATATTTATGAAAATTATAAAGTTAACTACAAGTCTAAAATTATAATTTAAACAATAAAAATATCAAAATTGAAATTCTAACAATTTTACTTTTAAATATCAGGGTATAATTGTAACTTTAACTTCTTAACGTGTCATAAAGGGTTATAACGTGTCATAACAAGTTGATTCGTTATCAATCCGTTAAGCAATCATATCTTAACGGATCAATCTGTTTTAATTCGAATCTATTAAGGCTAAATTTTAACCTATTATTATTGTGTCGTGTTCATATTAAATTAACAGGTCGTATAACGTATTATTATCTTATATTTTAGGCCCCGTTTGGTTACACAGATAAGATGAGATGAGATGAGATAAGATAAGATATTTTAAATAGTAATGAATAAAATATTATTATAAAATAATTTTGTAATATTAATTTTGTATTGGAATTTGAAAAAGTAAAATTGTTTATTATATTTTGTATGAGGATTTGAAAAAATTGTAATGATGAGTTGAGATGAGATGAGATAAATTTTTTAATTTTGTGTAATCAAACAAGGCCTTAGTATTTAGGGTGATATGTATATTTTTTTTTCTAATAGCCTCTATTTAAGGGAAGAAAAAGTCTAGTTGTAAGTATAATTGTGTATTAATTTGTACATCAATTTAATATGATTGATTAAAAAGTAGATCTTATTAAAAATAATATTAATTTAAATTTTAAGTAAGAAATAATTAATATTAATATGTAGATTAGTACGTAACTTTATTTGTATATAACAAAATGAATATCTTCCGCCTGATATTTTTTTACTCTCTATTAATTTTTTAATTTTCTAGATATCCAAGCAGACACATAGGGCACGATAAGGCCTGCTGACCCCTTTATGTCCCTACACATAGCATCACTCACCCACCATCTCATCACTCCCATTTCTTTTATGTCACATGTCATGTCAGTGTCATGTCATTTATGTGTAGGTATATATGTTACGACTGTATACGGATGGCAGTGTTATGATGACGTGAGAATTAATGCATATATATTTTTTTTGAAATGCTGCTGTGTCGCCATGTAAACGGCTACAGTATACAGCTGTTTTTTTTAATTTAATAATTAAAGAAATAATTTTAAATATATTAATATATTTTTTATTTGATAATTAAGAAAATATTAAAAAAATCATGAACGGTACGTCCAACGATACGGTAGAGGCGGCATATAGCCCCTCCCTATATTTTTTTTAATTAACTGTCGAGGAAATATTTAAATGCGTTCTGTTATTTATTTATTTATTATTATTATATATTGAGCTTTTAAAATCGAGGGAGGACGCATGCAAAAACCTCATCATGGTGTCCTCTGTATCCCACGCAAACTCTCCGCTCTCTCCCAAATTGCTTTTGTAATTTTTTAAGCTCCCGATTCACCCACTATCTTTCTCAAATGCCCCCTACTTTTACACCGAATTACCACCTCGCTACTTGCCTGTTACTGCTAGTGCTACCGCTCGTATGTTCGTTTTACAGCGACTGCCCTCTGAACGGAGTTACGGAGGGCATCCCTGTGTAACCTATCTCTATAAAAATGAGTAATCCTCGAGTTTAACAAAGAATAATTAGATTAAATAATAAAAATCTCTTTAAAAAAGTATCAATTAAAATATATATATATATAAACTATTTTTTATCAACCATTTTAGATAGAAATATTCACAAGTGTCATAAAACGTGAAGAGAAAGAGAAGGTGTAAAAATTTGTGATCTCACTGAGGTTGCGGGAAACACCGTTTTAAAGTTCAGACTGCCAGCAAGGGCACTTTCGTCATGACTGGATCCGCACCACTTTTGTAAGAATAATATTAAGAAAAAAAGAAACAAAGGAAAAGGAAAAAGTACAGTAGAGAGTGAAGACCTCTGAGCGGAAAGTGACGAACCAATGAAAACCCAGGGCCAGGGAGCAAACGCAACACCACCAACTACAAAGAACGCCAATGAAACGAAAAGCAAATCAGAGCACAAAAGCTTTTCCTCTGTCTTCAGCGAGGTCTCACTCTTTCCTGATTTTTGTCAACTTCCCCCCATTTCACCTCTTCTTTTGTTTCCTTTTGCTTCCGAAAGCAACAGATCACATGCTTCACAACATCTTCCACTAGCTTCACCCTAAGACAGAAGATAGAGAAGAAGGGGAAGATATCCCATTTTCGGGAGTGTAATGCCTTTGATTTGAGCTATGTTTTTTTGTTTCTTTTCGTGAAACCTTAGGAAAATGTTTCAGGGGTAGCAGAGGAATATTTGGGGACCATGAAAATTGGTCAAACTGTGTCGTTTTGGCTGGCTTCGAGGCCGTAAAAAGGGTGAAATTGGCAAGAATATTTGGTTTCAGAGCAAGTTTGGATCTTCTGGGAAACCCTGTATTCTGGGCTTGGTTTTTTAACAGTTTCCGAGTTGGTAACTTGGTGGTTGGGACTCGTTCTGAGGATTAGCTGAGTTGGATCTTGGTCGAGTTGTTGAATGGGTGAAAGAGCTTAGCTTTAAATCACGGGGAAACATCTGGTGCGAAACGTTTCGTGGTGTTTTTGTTTTCGTTATTTTGTGAAACACTTCTTACTCAGGTGCTTTGAATGTTTTCGCGATAATTCGTTAGGTTCAAGCTCTGATCTCGAAAGATTTATGTTTTCTTGTGTTTGGGGCTGTCTCTTATTGAGAAAACAAGGGTTGCTGCGTTCTAGTTAAGGATATATTGGTGTCCCTTTGACGATTTATCTTATCATTTCCTTTTTCAATCTCAGTATTGCAGACAGATTGTATTACTTCAAGACGTTGACACAAGATTAGAAAATGCATAACTTCTCATAAGACTTCCGTCTGTCTCTCTTATTGCCCTGGAGCTCTGGCAAGTGCTTGGAGTTGTCATTAAGGAAGATAAGCCACTTGGTTCTGTTTAGCTTTTTGTGGGTTACTAGAGTTTGAAGTTAGATTTCCATTTGTGGCTAATTTTGCTGCTTTGAAGCTCTAGGAAGTGCTCGAGATAGTCGATAAGGAAGTGAATCTACTTGGGATTTCTTTCTTTTTTGTAGGGTACTTATATCTGAAGTGCGAGTTAAATTTGTGGTTGCTTTTGTTAGTTTGAACCTCTTAGAAGTGTTGGAGATTGTGCTTAGGGAGGAGCTAATTGGTTTTGGTTCAGTTTCTTTTATCAATAAGTTGCGTTTATCTGATTGGAGATGGCAATGTCCTGCAAGGATGGTAAATCAGGGATAGACAACGGCAAGTATGTCCGGTACACACCTGAGCAGGTTGAAGCCCTCGAGAGGCTCTATCACGATTGCCCGAAGCCAAGTTCGATTCGCCGCCAGCAGCTTATCCGCGAGTGCCCAATTCTCTCGAATATCGAGCCCAAACAGATCAAGGTCTGGTTCCAGAACAGAAGGTATGGAGGTTTGCCGGTGTACATTACGTATGTGCGGTCGTTGTTTGTTGCTAGTGAAACGATGACATGAGACCCCCGCCATGGACTCTCTCCTCACTATGACTGACAAATGAACTTCTAGTGAAACAATGACTGATAAAATTACTAGAATGTGAAAATGTTGAATTTTTTTTATGTCTTATACTTAGCTGTATGATGAAAACTTGGCAATTTAATTGAAACGCTTTTTCTTCACCTAAATTTATTTTTTCGGTTTCCAGATAGTTACCCTGCCATGCTTTTAATAACAATTTCTTTCATTCATGTCTTCAGATGCAGAGAGAAGCAGAGGAAAGAGGCTTCGCGGCTTCAAGCGGTAAATAGGAAGCTGACGGCCATGAACAAACTTTTGATGGAGGAAAATGATAGGTTGCAGAAGCAGGTCTCACATCTGGTGTATGAGAATGGTTACTTCCGCCAACATACCCAGAATGTAAGAATTTCTGAAGTTCACTACTCTCTCTCTCTCTCATCACAGCACCGTTGTGTTTTTTCCACTAGGATCTGTCGCAACTGAAAGAACCTTGATATTTCATTATTACTATCATCGCTGTTATTATCTAATAAATTGCGTGGAAACTGAGATTGGAGGTTGACTTTTCTTTTAGACAACGCTTGCAACCAAAGACACAAGTTGTGAATCTGTGGTGACGAGTGGTCAACACCATTTGACACCTCAGCATCCGCCGAGGGATGCTAGTCCTGCAGGGTTAGTGAGAATACGGTTGTTTAGTCCTTTTCATTAATTGTGCTGTGTGACCGCCTTGTTTTTTGCGCTTGTGGTTGATTAATGCCTGCTTGTATTTTTTTCCAGACTTTTGTCCATTGCAGAAGAAACTTTAGCAGAGTTTCTTTCAAAGGCCACTGGAACTGCTGTGGAGTGGGTCCAAATGCCTGGAATGAAGGTATCTTTTTATACGTCTGTTTTAAGTTTTCTTATTTAAATGATAGTTCTTTCCCAATGCATGGAATAAATAATATCTACTCAGATAATTAAATTACAAACCTAGGTATTTATTGTGCTCTTCAGTGCTAGACCTCTAATTCTGCTGACATCTTTTTCCTGGTTTATTGGGGAAACATTACAGTAATAAAGGTTGCTGCTGTTCAATTCTATGTTTAGATGCTACAAATTGCTTGGTCGAACAACTAGTTCTAATCTTTCTTTGTGCTCAGCCTGGTCCGGATTCCATTGGAATCGTTGCTATTTCTCATGGTTGCACTGGAGTGGCAGCACGAGCCTGCGGCCTAGTGGGTCTAGAACCTACAAGGGTGGGTGGTTTTTTGGTTTTCTCCCTTAAATACTCTGCTCCTATTTTGAGCAATTAAGATAATCTTGTTTACTTATGCTGTTCAGGTTGCAGAAATCCTCAAGGATCGGCCTTCGTGGTTCCGCGATTGCCGAGCTGTGGATGTTCTGAATGTGCTGCCCACAGCAAATGGTGGAACCATTGAGCTGCTTTACATGCAGGTAACACTAGTTATTATATCCTTGTAGTGTCTGTTGGAGAACTTTACTTACTTTATCAATCGTCTTATTTATTAATGATGTAGCTCTATGCGCCAACTACATTGGCGCCTGCTCGTGATTTCTGGTTGCTACGCTATACTACTGTTTTAGAAGATGGCAGCCTTGTGGTACGTGGTCTCAAAGTAACTGGGCTTATGATTCTTCATGGAACTGAATATCCTAGTCAATTGACTTGGTTTACACAAGTGCATATATGTACATACACACGAAGTCATCCTTATTGTTTCAACTTTCAAATGGTATGCAGGTCTGTGAGAGGTCACTTAAAAATACCCAAAATGGTCCAAGCATGCCGCCTGTGCAGCATTTTGTGAGAGCAGAAATGCTGCCTAGTGGGTATCTCATACGACCTTGTGAGGGTGGTGGTTCAATCATACACGTCGTTGATCATATCGATTTGGAGGTACAAAACCAGCCCAGGATAATCATTGGTTGCTTGCTTTGGTTTTTGGAATATTTGTTTAGATGGAGTTTAACTTCCACTTGCTTCTCTTATTGAATAGCCATGGAGTGTACCAGAAGTATTGCGCCCACTGTATGAGTCCTCGACTGTGCTTGCACAAAAGACGACTATGGCGGTAAGATTGGCTTTCCACTTATGTCATGGTACAAAGTGTGACTCTTACTACTACTGCCTGGGGCAAATAGAACCATCATGAAAAACTTCTTATTTACTTGAGAAAGGGTTAATGTTAAACTATAAAGGGGGGAGCTTATATATTCCATATGGTCTTTTGTATTTTCATACAGGCTCTACGCCAGCTGAGGCAGATAGCTCACGAGGTTTCTCAGTCTAACGTTACAGGCTGGGGCAGGCGACCTGCAGCTCTCAGAGCACTTAGCCAGAGGCTGAGCAGGTTAACATATTCTTATCATTTGACATGACTCTACATTCCATTAATGTTCCATTGCTATTCTAAATCCAATAGATGTTTTCTGGCAGGGGTTTTAATGAGGCACTTAATGGGTTTACTGATGAGGGGTGGTCAATGATGGGAAATGATGGCATGGATGATGTTACTATTCTTGTGAACTCATCTCCTGAGAAGCTGATGGGTTTAAATCTTCCTTTTGCTAATGGATTTCCAGCTGTCAGTAATGCTGTCTTGTGTGCTAAAGCATCAATGCTATTGCAGGTCGGGGTGCTGATTGCTTGTGATATTTCTTTCCCAATTGCCTGTGGAAATACCTGGAGATAAAAATGTTATAGCAGTTTGTTAGTAAATTATGCTATTTGATTGTATTAGTTGTTCAGGTGAGTGGCCTTTCAAATGTACAAGCACTGTCCCATTCTTACGGGGAGCATTTTTTAACATGACAATCAAAACCTCTTTACTTTTTCCGTGTTGTGATTACCGATTCCTCACTATAGAATAAATCCACAACTGTATGATTTAATGTTTTAGTCAACAAGACTTGATTGTTTTTTAAGTATCTCTGAAGTATGTAATGTTAAGTATTTCAGAAAACTTATTATGTGGTTGAAAATATTTTGGACCTGAATTTTGCAAATTATTCTTATTTTGATCCTGTACTTATTGTTTCTTTTGCAGAATGTCCCTCCTGCGATTCTTCTTAGATTCCTGCGAGAGCACAGATCTGAATGGGCAGACAACAATATTGATGCTTATTCGGCTGCAGCTATTAAAATTGGCCCCTGTAGCTTACCAGGTTCTCGAGTTGGAGGCTTTGGGGGCCAAGTCATACTTCCACTGGCTCACACCATGGAGCATGAAGAGGTGAGCAATAACTCTCAAATCTGTCTTTAATGTATTCCTATCCTTTTGTTATTGGTATTACTTTTACAGGTCATTATTATTAGTCTTGTTATTCATGCATGTGATACTTATTTCTTCGAATTCAAGTTCTTGGAAGTCATCAAGTTGGAAGGTGTAGGCCCTACCCCTGAAGATGCCATAATGCCTAGAGAGATGTTTCTATTGCAAGTAAGTAATTTTTCTCTTTATTGCTTGTCTTATGCTCCACTATAATGTATTGTCTGATTTAAACTTGGGAAGTCATACATTGTGTTCGCATTTAGCTTAGCCTGGATTGCCTTAGGCTTTGTTTTATGAAATTTCCAAATGTTTGGATTAAGTTATGTGACAAAGGAGTGTATAACGAACTGACTTTGGAATTTGAATTGAGATGATAATTTTTTGGGTTGGTCAAGGCTGAAAGACTGACCTATCGGTGTGGTTCCGGCCCAAAACCGACCGCCCATTTTGAGCAGCCCAAATTGACCGAACCGACTGAAGGGAGGATAGCTAACTGGTCAGTTAAATAGAGCAGCTTTTGGTTTTGGGCCAAAAGGACGCCGTTTGGTTTATTAAACTAAATGGCGTCGTTTTAGTTAATTTTTTTCTTCCTTATATTGATGAAACGACACTGTTTAACTTAAGTTAAACGATGTCATTTTATATAGGAATAAAATAAATATATATATATAATCGGTTGGTTCACAGGTTTGCACAGGGTTCCCAACCTAACAAACCAATGACGGTTTCCACTGGTTTCGGCCTGTTTCAGCATCCAGTTGCTGGTTCTGGTCAATTCCAGCCGGTTTTATCGGTTTCTGTCCACACCTAGGGTTGGCGGCTTTCTCAGAAGTTCAATACACATTCTCCTTGTTATTTGGTTAAATTACAGTTTTATTATTTTTTAAAGCTATATTTTGTCATATAGGATGTTTGCTTTTATGTTGTGGCGTATTTGTGCAAATTGCATTTCCTTCTGTTATAGGAGGAACTACTAGTTTTGTAATAACCACACTGTCGTATATCAGTGTTCTTCAATTAATCAAAATCATATCTTCTCTCACCTTTTCCTTATCTTAAAGTTCCAAGTGAACAAAACCAGGCTGCCAATCTAATCTGGTGCCTTAGCAACTGCTATTGGAATATGAAAAAATTCGTAAGTCTAACTCATCTCATAAAACTGGTTCTAAGAGAGAGATTTGCTCAAATCTTATAAACATGCCTAAGACCTTGTCCACATGCAATGTGGAATTTATTTCTCAATACCCTCCCACGTGCAGACCGGTATTTTTCCTGGTCCTTGTCACGGGGTAAATAGTGTGGGCCCCCCCATTCGTCTTGTGGCAGACTTTGATACCGTAAAGAAATTTATGAGTCTAACTCATCTCACAAAACCAGTTCTAAGATAGAGGTTTACTCCAACCTTATAAACATGCTAAAGACCTGGATTTATTCCTTAACAGAATAAAGTAGCTGGCTTCCTTTACCCATTTTGGTGCACATGTTGACAACTGAGCATATGGAATTAAATGATATCAACATACATGGTTGCATTGGTCTAAGAGGTTGATATAGTGCACAAACCATCTTGTTGTTTTCATATCTTTTTTTGTTTTGTTTCTCACACTGTTCTCATTCCTGTTATATATATTTTTAATTTACTTGTCTTTTATTTTATTTTATTTTTTTATTTTTCCCTGTTTTAATAGCTTTGTAGTGGAATGGATGAGAATGCTGTTGGAACCTGTGCGGAGCTGATCTTTGCTCCAATTGATGCTTCTTTTGCTGACGATGCACCTCTTCTACCTTCTGGTTTTCGCATCATCCCTCTTGATTCTGGGAAGGTTAGCTTCAAATCCCATGTACCATGTTTTGCAAGTTCTCTTCTACATTCTGTTAGTTTCTTAACAGATGCACCCTAAAATATTGTAGGAAGCCTCTAGTCCAAACCGCACACTGGACCTTGCCTCTGCTCTTGAAATTGGGCAAGCTGGTAATAGAGTGTCTACCGATTATTCTGCTAATTCTGGCTCCGTGAGATCTGTGATGACAATAGCATTTGAATTTGCATTTGAGAGCCACATGCAAGAACATGTAGCATCCATGGCTCGTCAATATGTCCGCAGCATTATATCATCAGTTCAGAGGGTGGCATTAGCACTCTCTCCCTCTCATTTGAGTTCACAGGCAGGCCTTCGGTCACCATTGGGTACTCCTGAAGCTCAGACCCTTGCTCGTTGGATCTGCCAGAGTTACAGGTGCGGAAGTTATAATTTTCAAATGTATTCAGGTGACTGTTTTGCTGTGCTGTCCTTAAATTGGCCTTTCTTAGATTAAGGGTTAATGAATCACTTCACACTTTTTAAAAAAAAAAAAATAAGTAAATGAATCACTTCACACTTAGATATTGGAAGAGCCACGTGCTGCAATTTTGGCTAATCATCATGATGTATGATACTTTAAGGCAGAGCACTGACCCTTGGTTGCCGATGGTAAAGGCTCCTAAGGTAAATAGAACATTTGTATGACCATTTCCAGATGTTTTATTTGAGGCATGATTGCCAACGTGTCACACATCCAAAGCAGCTGAAGTAGTAGCACATTCTAAACTTATAAGTGTCGGCCATCTGAAATGACTCCCTAACTGATCCAGCACATGAGAGCTCTGAAACCGTGTAGACTCCAATACTTGATGGTCGATTAGCTAATGTGAGCAACACCATGTAATGTTGGCAGGGTGATGGCAGGTTGTTAGCGGATGTGAGATCTTGCATCCTGCCATCAGACTAGGCAGCATAGGTCTATTGGGTTCAGAGTCATTTTTCCATCATCCATCAATGATTACCACTCCAAGCTCTATTTGAAATCTATTTTCCTATCTGATCCTGACCCCTTACCAATGCCAGAAACCCACCACCTTCGGTCAGGTTTGAAAGGCGGTTATTTTGCCTAGCCTAAAACATTTGACCTTTTAACTTTTTAAGAATCAATATCCTCTTAGTACTGTTCGCATGTGACACCCCGCCCCCCCTTTTTTTCTTTCCCACAAAATAGGAGTGAGAGGAGAGTTGTTAACATTCGTCCTTTGTATTTCTGGTTCAATCCGTCAGAACAAGAGCATTGCCAAATTTGATCTCATCTTAAAAACTTAAAACTTTGATTATTAACTGTTAGCATGAGACGCGCAATGCTTGATCTCATCTTACACTTGACAGTATGACATGTGAGGCATGACAATTTTTTAACTTTTTCTTCTGGATTAGTTTTGTTATGTATTCCATGGTCAGATGAGTCGTGTGGTTCTTTCTAATTTTGCAGGTGCTATATGGGTGTGGAGCTACTCAAATCTGGCAATGAAGGGAGTGAGTCCATCCTCAAAACCCTGTGGCATCACTCAGATGCAATAATGTGCTGCTCTTTGAAGGTATGCATGAAAACTACTTTGCTAAGAGCCCACCCCCTCTCTCTCAACTGAGAATGCTCAAAGTCCTTGATAATTATCTCTCAGACTAAAACAAAGAAGCATAGAGTATGAATAGCCAAATCAAAATAGCCTAATCTGTAAAAAGAGATTATTTTCTGATAACCATGCCAAATCAAACTTCAATTTCTATGCTTAGAATGTGAGGTTGAATGAGTATTCATGAACTGTCTTATGTATATTGCCCTCATAATTTTTGAAGATATGAATTCCAATCCATATGTGTGCAGATATCATTAAAGTTCAATTGTTGAGATTTTTACCAATAAAATCTGACGTCCACTTTATTCAGGCATTGCCAGTTTTTACGTTTGCGAACCAGGCAGGGCTTGACATGCTTGAGACCACCTTGGTTGCACTGCAAGACATAACTCTTGAAAAGATATTCGATGATCATGGTCGAAAAACACTCTGCTCAGAGTTCCCACAGATAATGCAACAGGTCTGGCAAAATCATCTGAAATCTGTATCTTTCTCATTTGATTTCATGTTCTTAGTAATTGAAACCAAACGGACATATGCTTAAGGGGAGCTAGCATAGGGCCTCGATGGAGTCATTGTGAAGTATAGAAGCCCTCAGCAGTACCCAGTTAATAAGAGTCGTGATATATTTCTTTAGTCGTGATGAGTTCATTTTTGTGCTGCATGAGGCAATAATTAAAGACTTCTAATAAACTTATTTTATAAGATCGGGATTAGTTGATTGATTTTTAACCTATGTTTTACTTTTCTCCTTTCCTGTAGGGCTTTGCATGTCTCCAGGGTGGTATCTGTCTCTCAAGCATGGGCCGACCAGTCTCCTATGAGAGAGCAGTGGCTTGGAAGGTGCTGAATGAAGAAGAGAATGCTCATTGCATCTGCTTTATGTTTGTGAATTGGTCTTTTGTATGACGTTAACATATCGGAGGCAGATCAAATGAACTATGGAATTTCCAAAATCTTTATGTTCTATTGGCTTGTTAGTCTTTTTGCTAAAAAAAACCTTGTCACTGATCAAGACTGGGTGTGTTACCCTTCTTTAGTTTGTACCCTGAAAGTGATGCATGTTCATTTGTATTTTATGCTTTAATCAGTCAATTGATTTTAAGGGGGCACTCACTCAAATGCAACATATTCTTCTAGGGGCTGGATTGTCCCAAGTTTCCACACCCAGGTTTGGGTTGGTACTAAAGTTTTCCTAATCTACAGGCTACATTAAGTGGTAGAGCAGAAGAAAGTCCAAGTCTAGGGTTGAATTTTTGGCATTCATGTTGTAATCTCATTTGAACACGCAGGATCTAAGGTGGGTTGGAAGGTATCCCAAGTATCCAACACCTAAATATTGGTCATGTTTCCCGAACCAGACCAAACTGAAGCTACTGAGGACCAAGCCGGGCTGACCTTAGATTTATTGAGAATTTGACCATGTCACGTGCTTTCATGTACTTGTACAGATCACATGATGTAACTAGCGAATTTATTCTGATCTCCCTAGTCCCAAGTACTAACTAATCATTTATCAATGCTTGGAGTTCTTTCAATGCTTTAATGGTCGGTACACCTTGAACCCCGAGAACCTGACCTATAAAAAGAATGAAACCGAGCTTTTTCACTTGATGAGTGCTATTTGGTTTGGTCTTGGATGGTTGGGCTTCAAAGCACTTGGGGCCTCGACCCAGATCTAGAACGAAAACGAGCATAGGATGGCTAATTAATATCTCTCTCCAAACTGGACCCAGCACATTAAGCAGTAGTAGACCGAACGAAATGTATCAAACAATTTGGTTATAATTTGTTGAGGGGGATAGAAATTCATTGAAGTGGTTCGTTCACGTGGATGGTGTTCTACTAGTTATAACCATGCATTATTCAATTAACTGTCGTTTTCACCCCCATAGGAACCAATACTTCAAAAAAATAAGCGTAGTAGATTGTAAAGAAAGATGCAGAGTCTGCTTAGAACAAAGTCTAGTCTTGTTTACGTGTACACGATCCCAGTTGGATTATTACTTCCAATTAACATAAAAAGGGGAGTATGACAGAAAATAAACTGTTTCTCGAGTAAGTATATGGCTAAAATAATCATCTTATTTAACTCGCGTAAATATGCAGAAATACATGATTCACAACCAATAAGGTTTTGCTGTATACACAGCTGTGCACAACTGATGCAGGATTTCATGTTAGAGAGCCTGTACCCCCAAATCCTCCATGAGGAACCCAATGGCCTCTTTTTTTCAGGAAACTAATTGACTTTAGTAACTGGAAAATCATATTTATTGTCAACATATATGAACTAACAATTTGGGAATAAAAACGATCGATGGACAGAATGCCCTTAACCCAAAAAGGAAAAACTGGGAGGGAAATGGATTGTGAATATATTAGGGTTGCTACATATCACTGGAAGGTATAAGAGGCGGGAGATCCTAAACCTACCCAAAAAACCCGAGAGGATAACTGAAATCAAGGCATACAACAAAATCATCCAAGGCATAAGCTAAAAAGCCCCGGAGATGAAGATCGGGTACTACGTTTAACTTGGTCCTCAAAAACTTTATATATATATATATATATATATATATGATCAAAGAACATACTTGGGAAATAAGGAGAGACAATATTAGGATCTTCCCTGCTAGGCAAAATCCTAATATTAGGGCTTTAGTGAAAAGGTTTGGAGGGAGAAAGAAATATACTCTACAGCAAAATAAAGAGGAGGGAATTACATGCTCATAAGTATAGATAGAATCGTGCATGTCCTTCCATATAGATGTATAAAAGCCTGCTGGTGACTCAATTGGCCATGGTGAGATCATTCATCTCCCTCGTAATCGCTGAAATGCAACTTGAACTCCGAGCGATCCCACCCTTCTTTTGCCCAACTCCTTTGTCCCTAGGACTAATAGACTTGGCTCTCACGCCCCTCCCTTCCAATTTGTTTTTCTTCAACATCTCTCTCATGGCCTCAGCTTGGAACAAAACTGGATAAGCCCTTCCAAATTTGTTAAACCTAACACATGCACTCATATGTGAACCCAAAGCCTCCTCTATCTTCCCTCCATTTTTCTCCACCTCTTCCTTCACTGCCTCGGCACACAACCCACATATCCACTTTCCAAAGAACTTGTTGCGCACCTTGCCAATGTATTCTGGCGTGCACTCCTCACACATGCCACAACACTCGCATCTTGCATCTTCAATCTCGGAAATTGGAGGGAGTATTGCTTCTAAATCAATCACTTCCTTGCTAAGTTTGAATGAAATATCTGATACCGTTCGTTGAAGGCTAGCCGAAGAGAGTCTTGGCGGCTTGGAAGAGTTGTTGCTCCTGTTGTAAGGGCTGGCAATAGCATCTACATGAGGTGCCATGATACCCGCTACAAAGTTTCACAGAGAGAGAGAGAGAGAGAACCTAAGGAGGATATAGGAAAAAGTTGGTGTTTTGAGCTTTGCAGATTAGAACTTAGTGAGCTATAACACTTGATTGATAGAGTAACTTGAAGACTATCTCACAGTGGAAGAAGGAAAACATAGCGTTCTTATTTATATTAGTTCTGTCCTACTTTTAAGACTCTAAATAGTGAATTTGTGGATCTTGGAAACTCACATGTCACTTATCAATGTAAGCGTGAATAGTCATGAACATGCTAAATTTTTGGAGAAACTTTTGATCGACAGTGCAAGTTGTTCTGCTTTTTGAAGTTTGAAGGTACTAGTTGCCAAGAAAAATAAAAGAGCTCGAAAAAACAATGCATGTAATTCTGGCCTTTACTACTTTTGTTTTTTGGTCATTCAGTAATAATGAGTAGCTTATTCTTGAACATTGTAACCCCTAGTCCTGTTCCCCTATTGCCCTACTCCACCTCGTTGCACTTAAAAGAAGATGTTCCTACTGATTGGATCACTAGAATCGTTAGTACAGATTGATTGTAGTGACATAGTTAGAAGAGGATATTGGATGAACACATCCGATGGTAGTCCAAGTTCGTACCTCTCATGCTTAATTTGTCCATTTTAATGAGGGGAGGTGCTATTCGGTGCATGGTTCATTTGTGCAAATAATGTTTTAAGGGAAATGAAAGAAGTACCTAGGTAACTAATTCATTTGTAGCAAAATGAAAGCAATTTTATTGTAAGCTCTCTCCTTCTAGGCCTAGGCAAAACAATAAAAATATAAAGACGGAAACGCTAGCTTTCTACTTAATGAATTTTAGATTTTCAAAACCCCACTAATAAATTAAACATATTGACATGAAAGGGCAAGAAAGGTTAAATAAAAGAAAAAAGCAACCAAAATATTAAATGAAGTATTGCCTTTTGGGTATCTCCTTTGGTTTAAGTGACTACAAAATGATAGGGGTTGCGGAGTCACGTGTATGCCTAATGTAGCCATAGGAACCATATATCATATATATATATATATATATATAGATATATAACTAGTGGTTAAACCCAGAAAGAAAATGACTGCTTGAGATGGGCCTTCTTTTGCCCTACAGCCACAACCCCAAGTTCACGGGCAGCCAAATCATAAATATGTATGTGAGAGAGTAGAAGTTAGGTATAGCAAAAGGTAAAAATTAAATAAAGTACGAGTCTCTATGCTGTAGCAACTACCAGTAAGATAAGGAAATCTTTTAAAGTTGTGGCCTGTACGGTTCAGTTCCAAAGTGATTGAGATACATTGAGACGGATTAGCCAAGCAAAAACAGATATTTTCATCGTACCGCAGGTAATATAATGTCATTGTCAAAGGTGGGCTCACCAACTTCTATATTGCTTGTGTCCAATGGCTGTTCGGGATTGGGCCAAATATGAGAAATTGGCAGTGTTCATGGGCTTCTGGCCTTCAAACATAGCTGTTGCCTGCTTGCAAAACTAGATGATTCTTAACCCAAGAAAAGATAAATATGCACGTACAAAACTTGAATAACAAAATGGAGAACATTGATTAATTTACATCCCAAATTGTCGCTCCAAATCACCCAAACAATCAAACAATCGGAATGTCCAATTTTATTCACCTGATCCTCACCCCAAATGAGCATTAACGTGATATTTATGTGCTGGTGTGCTCGATACAGGGAAGCAAGGAAAAAAATAAATAAATAAAGAATAAATCTATCCAACTCCCGGTTTTCCAAACACACGCCGCACTCCTGACGTGGCCGAATCTGGTCCGGAGCCACATCACGGTTTAACCAATTTCAAATCCACACCCCTTCTGAATCAAGCTTCATTCTCCCTCTTCGCAGTCACGGCTCTTCTCCCTCAGACCTCCTCCCTCCTCCCTCTCACGACGCCCTCCTTCTTCTCCGTCTGCGATCTCCTTTTTCTCCGTCTGCGATCTCCTTTTTTCAACTCCTCCCTCTCACTCGACTCTCCTTCTTCTTCTCCCTCAACCCTTCTTTCTCACCCCGACACACTCCCGAACCCTAGAAAAACTCATCTCTCACTTTAACCACTAAATCGAACCGACGCCCTCCTTCTTCTCCGTCTGTGATCTCCTTTTTTCAACTCCTCCCTCTCACTCGACTCTCATTCTTCTTCTCTCTCACTTCTCATAACCAAGACAATGAGCTCCAGCCCTCAGAGACCTCTCGAAGCACCCCACACGCCAACGCCCCTCACCCCAGCAAGCACCACTCACACATCGCACACCGATCTATATTAATGTGTGAGTATTAGATTTTTAATAATATTGATCTATATTATTGTGGAATTCCATGAAGTTTTTGATCTGTTTGTACACGTGTTTGTGTTGTGAGCATGGATCGATCGGTCTTGATGGAAAGCTTGCTGAATCTGGGTATAATAATGTTACGTGCCAATTATATTTTGTAATAAAAGCAAAATAAATCTGGCCAATATGAGGTGCCAGTAACCTCCCTCACACAATATTTGGATAAACACTCGATAAACTTCATTGATGACTGTAAAAGAACTTAAATAGAAGGCTGAATATTCTGGAATAACTACCCATAAACAACGTGGCCCCACATAGCCTGTAACTTCCTAACAAATAATCATAACCCACTTTGACCAAGTCCCACGTACTGGACTAACAAATAAACGTGGCTTATGACCCTACAACCCACCTCCTGACTTAACCACTAAATGAAGGACTCCAAAGACAAAATAATTACAACTCATGCCACCATATAAATTCATCCTAAACATCCCTAATTCGTAACCCTACCCTTCAGACATCAGCTCCTGGTTCTACGCTGCGCACCTAACACTTCTTCCCCCTTCAAAAGATCTTGCCCACAAGATCTGGGTATTGCCTTCGTAGATCATCAATATCTTCCCAGGTAGCATCTTCTATATTTGCTCCTTTCCATTGAATGAGTAGTTCAGCTCCAGCCCTATGCCCCTTTCTTTTGATTCTTCGCTGTAGGACCTGTTCTGGTTCAGGAATGAGAGTTCCTTCAGTAGTGACTTGAGGAAGTGTTAGTATAGGCTGGACTTTATCTCCTAGATGTTTCTTGAGACATGAAACATGGAAGGTAGGAAAGATTCGAGATTCTTTGGGAAGATCTAGTGTATACGCAACTTTCCCAATTTTTCGAAGGATCTGAAAAGGCCCGTAGTAGCGAGGTGACAGCTTCAAGTTTCTTCGCATGGCTACGGACAACTGACGATAGGGCTTCAATCTCAGGTAGACCCACTCTCCTTCCTCGAATTCTCTGTCGGTTCTGTTCTTATCAGCATAATATTTCATTTTGTGTTGTGCTTCCTGCAGATTTTCTCGTATCAGTTTGGCGATGAAGTCCCTGTTTCGCAGTTCCTCCTCAACTGCGTGCACTCTGGTTGTTCCTGGCTCATAAGGCAACAATTGGGGTGGAGGTTGTCCGTAAACAGCCTCATATGGTGAGATCTGAATAGAACTATGCCTTGTTGTGTTATAAACATATTCTGCAAGAGGTAGCCATCGTGCCCAATCCTTTGGCCTGTCACTGGAAAAACATCGTAAATAACATTCTAAACTTTTGTTGGTTACCTCTGTTTGTCCGTCTGTCTGGGGATGATAGGCAGAGCTCATTAATAGTTCTGTTCCACATATGCGAAACAATTCTTTCCAGAACTGACTTGTGAATATTGGGTCCCTGTCACTGACTATGGTCTGGGGCATACCATGTAGCTTGAAAATATTTTCCATGAAAACCTTGGCTACTGACAGTGCTGTATAAGGGTGAGTTAGTGGACTAAAGTGAGCGTATTTGCTCAACCTATCCACAACTACCATTATAACAGTATGTCCCTTAGCTGGAGGTAATCCTTCGATGAAGTCCATACTAATGTCTTCCCAATTTTTCTGTGGTATAGGAAGAGGTTGAAGCAACCCCGCTGGGTGGAGGGTTTCAACCTTGTTCCTCTGACATACATCGCACTCTCGAATGAAAGTTCTTACATCACTGCGCTGACCAGGCCAGAAAAATTCCCTTTTAATCTTTGAATTTGTTTTATGAACTCCCGTGTGACCCCCTAATGGACTGCTGTGAAAATACTGCAGGATCTGCTGCTGGAATGGCACGAGAGTTCCCAAGTGAAGCCTACCCTTGTAGAAGAGTAGCTCATTGCGAACTTGGTATACTGCTGAATCCAAGGTCCCTTGATGGTAGAGGTTAATTAACCTCTGCAACATTGGATCTTGGTGGTAAGACTTTTTTAACTCATCTATCCATGTTGCTTTGATCATACTGACTGCCTGAATTTCTGGATTTATGGTAATTGGGGTGCTGTTTGGTTGGATGGAATTTAGTGGGAAAGGTTCTATATGGTGGGTTTGGGAGTGTGGATCTGTATTTCTGTTTGGGTGTTCTGAGTTGGGTAATCTGGATAAGGCATCAGCTACTGTATTAGTCTTACCACTCTTGTATTCGATCACAAAATCATAGCCAAGTAGTTTGGAAACCCATTTATGTTGAGCAGGGGTTACCACCCTTTGTTCCAAAAGATATTTCAAGGCACGTTGATCAGTGCGTACCTTGAAAGTTTGTCCTAGCAAATAGTGTCTCCACTTCCTTATGGCCATCACTAGAGCAAGTAGTTCTTTCTCATATGTTGATAGAGAGAGACTCCTACCCTTCAAAGCTTGACTGAGAAATGCAATTGGCTGTCCTTCTTGCATGAGAACTGCTCCCAATCCTTCACTTGAGGCATCACACTCAATAACAAAACACTTAGTAAAGTTAGGTAGCCTTAATACTGGGGGATTCATCATAGCTTCCTTCAACTTCAAAAAGGCTTGTTGAGCCTTTTCATTCCAGCAAAAAGCATCCTTTTTTAGTAGGGCTGTCAAAGGGGCAGCAATCTTTCCATAATTTTGCACAAACTTTCTGTAATACCCTGTGAATCCTAAAAATCCTCTTAATGCCTTGAGATTCTTAGGTTCCTTCCACTCCTGCATGCCTGCAATTTTATGAGGATCAGCCTTCACACCTTCACTAGAAATGATGTGCCCAAGATACTCCACTTATTTGCTTCCGAAGACACACTTTGAGGCCTTAGCAAAAAACTGATGAGTTTTCATAACTTCTAAAACAGTTTTTAAATGTGTCAAATGATCCTGCAGACTTTTACTGTAAACCAGAATGTCATCAAAAAATACCAAGACAAATTTTCTTAAAAAGGGTCTAAACACTTGATTCATTAACCCCTGAAAAGTAGAAGGTGCATTAGTCAATCCAAAGGGCATAACCAAGAACTCATAGTGACCCTCATGTGTCCTGAAAGCTGTTTTTGGAATATCTTCAGGGTTCATTCGAATCTGGTGATAACCAGAGCGCAGATCCAACTTAGAAAAAACTTGAGCCCCATGTAATTCATCTAAAAGTTCATCAATGTTGGGTATGGGGTATTTATCTTTAATAGTGTCCTTGTTGAGAGCACGATAATCCACACACATTCTCCAACCTCCATCAGCTTTCCTTACCAATAAAACTGGTGACGAGTATGGGCTTTGGCTGCCCCTGATAATTCCTTCTCTTAACATCTGAACTACCAACTTTTCAATTTCTTCCTTTTGGTAGTAGGGATATCTATAGGGTCTTACACAAGTAGGTTTAGAACCTGGTAAAAGGGTTATCTTATGGTCATGACTCCTTGGTGGGGGTAAGCCACTGGGTTCCTCGAAAACAGTTTGAAATTGATCAAGAATCCCTTGCACAGCCATTGGTATGGACCCATTAGCCTTTGAATTTTTTCCTTCCAAAAACTGAACCCAAACTCCCTTAGCAGAATTCCCTTTTAGAGTTTCCACATACTCAGCCTCCTCAACTACTCTACTGGATAGTTGTATTCCTCTTAGAATGGCAGTGTCATTCCCTAGTGTAAAACTCATAATTAGGTCATTAAAGTTCCACACTACAGTTCCCAGTGTTTTGAGCCAATCCATCCCTAAAACAGCATCACAACCTCCCAAAGCTAGTAAGTATAAACTATGAGTAACTTCTAGACTTTGTAGTTGGAGTGGGGCAGCCTTACAGAAACCAAGGCAAGGATGGGTTGATCCATCAGCCAACTTAACTGATTGTTTGGTATCCTCAACAATCAGTTTAGCCTTCCTTGCTACATTTGGATCAATAAAACTATGAGTACTCCATGTGTCAATGAGAGTAATCACACTAATTTTATTGATGACTCCCGCTATTCTCATGGTCTTAGGAGCATAAGCCCCTGCTAAGGCATGCAATGAAATCCCTAAAAGTTCCCCTTTTTCTTCCTCTCCCTCTTTGGGTTCTTCTGAATTAAGGATAGCTATGGATTCATCTATCTCCTCATCCTCAATTTCCTCTATCTTCATCCCTTCTAATAGAAAGAGTTTGGGTTTATTGCACTTATGGCCTAGCTGGAACCTCTAATCACAATAATAACAAAGACCTTTTGCTCTTCTCTCTTGCATTTGACTAGGGGATATTCTTTGGATGGGAATGGTTGGCCTTCGGTTGTTGTTGGGAAATCTGGGGTTGGTGTTTTGGTAGCTGTTGTTGTTTTTGGGTGGTGGTGGTGGTAGTCTTAGTAGAGGTGCTGAGGGGGCTAGCTTATGAGTTTGGTTGGTGGTGTAGGTAGGGAAATGGTTTCTCGGTTTGTAGGGTGAATTTCTCCTTATTACTTCCTCCTCTTGTAGCTTAGCTAAACCAAAGGCAGCATGTAAAGTGTTTGGTTTAAACATGGTTACCATTATCCTGAGATCTTCCCTCAAACCACTCAAAAAGGTACTTATCCTAAACTCTTCTGTTAATCCTTTAATTTTGTTGGATAATTCCTCAAATTGGGTTTGATATTCTTCTACTGTACCAGATTGCTTTAGTTTAGTAAATTGCCCCACAGGATCCTCATAAGCAGAGGGTCCAAATCTGATTTCTAAAGCACTAGTAAACTCATCCCAAGTGTTTATTGGACTAGATTCCTTAAGCCATGTAAACCAAGATAAGGCCTTTCCTTCCATATGGAAGAAGGCTATTTGAATCTTTTGGTTATCTGGGATGTTATAGTAAGAGAAGAATTGATTTGCTTTTAAAACCCATTGAACAGAATCAGTTCCATCAAATCTGGGAAATTCAAGCCTAAGAGATCTAGCTTGTATCCCTCCATTATTCTCAAATAAGGGATTAGCACTAACCTTTGTATTGAAGGAACCTTCTCCCAAATTTGATTTCCCTGTCTTTATCACCATTTGCTCATAAGTTGAAGCCAAATTGTTGAGCTGTTGTAGAACTGCTTCTAACATACCCTTATGTCTTTGTTGCTCTTCCCGCAGGATCTCATTCTCTCCTTTCAAAGCTGCCAGCATTTCATTCATGTGGGCTTGCCTAGTTCCCTCAGCCATGTCGCAGGAACGCGGCTCTGAGACCAATTGTTACATGCCAATTATATTTTGTAATAAAAGCAAAATAAATCTGACCAATACGAGGTGCCAGTAACCTTCCTCACACAATATTTGGATAAACACTCGATAAACTTCATTGATGACTGTAAAAGAACTTAAATAGAAGGCTGAATATTCTGGAATAACTACCCATAAACAACGTGGCCCCACATAGCCTGTAACTTCCTAACAAATAATCATAACCCACTTTGACCAAGTCCCACGTACTGGACTAACAAATAAACGTGGCTTATGACCCTACAACCCACCTCCTGACTTAACCACTAAATGAAGGACTCCAAAGACAAAATAATTACAACTCATGCCACCATATAAATTCATCCTAAACATCCCTAATTCGTAACCCTACCCTTCAGACATCAGCTCCTGGTTCTACGTTGCGCACCTAACAAATAATTTGTGTTTACACGATGGCGTGCAGTACCGCTCTTGAAGTGCTTACAATACACCCTTCTGGACCACGAACGCTGGGGCTCCCTTTTTAACAACGACTCAGACTTAACCGTTCAATGACGAACACAGGAGGAGGCATGGATAATCTAGGTGAAATCTTACATTGAGGTATGATGATGAATTTTTGGGTTTGTATTTTTATTCCATAAAATCTCAATCATTTTATAAATTTTGCGTGGTACACACATCACATGCCCTTTCTATGATTCTTCATTTGGTTTCTGTGACTGTATATATTACTAAAAAAAGACCAGATATTATTTTTCTGCTGTACATGTTGGCTTTGATGCAATGGTTAGTTTTGAGATCTTTAAATATGCATCCTATAATTTTCACGAAATGGATGTAAATGATATTTTTGTGTGTATTTCTGTGATGGTACACTGGCTAATAAATCTGTTGGAAGTTGAAATATCTTAAAAAAAAAAACTTTTGACTGGAACCAAATGAGTCTCCTGGATTACCTTGAGATGACTCTGTTGTTATATTTATTGTAATTTCTAGAAGACACTTCTTAGTATAGTTTGACAATTAATCTTTTCCTTTTGGGGAGAGAGAAAGGGGGGGTGGTGACGGGAATAGAGGATGGAACTACTTTATGGTCTATAAAAATATCAATGGTGGAGAATGCAATGCCTTTATAATGTAATCTATCTCTAGATACCCGATCGAAAAAACGTGATATCTAAATACAAGAAGTAAGTGTTTCAGGTCTTAGCAATGCCAATAGTCTTATCTTAATATACAACTTTGTTGTTATAGAACTCTTTGATTATTATTGGAGGCACCCAGGTGTCTAGCAGGTGTATCTCCCCAGGAATGTAAATAGCTTCCCCTCAGAGTATGTTCAACCAAGAATCTTGACCGTCATTACATGGTGTTCTTGTCCTGCAAGGCAAGCTCCTAGGAGTGTCTTGGGCCTTTTATTTTTCGTATCATCATCTTCATTCTTATTATGATGTCTTAGACTTCCTATTTCTTATGAAATTAATCACAGATGTATCCAAACTCGTTTTGTGAATTCATGCATCATTAGTTTGTTGTGATCGTAGCCACAAATATTCAGATCTTTTAGGAATGAGAAGTACATGTTTATTTGATGAAACATGATAATTTTTTAACTCCGATTTCTAAAGAGCATGTGTTTGTCACATGTTCAATAGACACTTTTTATTCTTATATAGATTTGGCGCAGCATCACATACACCAGGCAGTGTCTGACTCACTCTTAATGTTTCAAGGTAGCATTGAACTGGGACTGTCAAGTACCACCCGACTGCCTCCTTAGCCACATCTCCTCTCATCTCTTCTATGGTGTCACTCTATGTCAATTCCAAATGGATTGAAGATCAAATTGATGAGAGTACGTAGTTTGCTTTAAGGAGGAAGATGAGTATTGTGTAGGCCTTGATGTACAATTTTCTGGTAAAGACATTGTTGTCTTTGTATTGGATCATATTTATTGTAATAGTTTTTTGTTGGTTCGGACTATAGTTGTAACGTGTTATTTTTAAATCAGTTGTAGATAGTTCGGACGTAATTGTATGCTCTAGTGTCTATGAATATAATTATTACAGCTTACTTGGGATATTAAAAAGGGTGACCCTATTTCTTAATTTTCATTGCTCTTTTTAATCAATATAAATTGTTCTCTCTTCATTTAGTTCATTCACCTACAAACAGATTTTATCACTCTCAGTGTTTAATGCAATTATGCTACATGTTGTAATTAAATGGATTATTCATCTATGTTAATAAAATGATCAACTCCTCATGTTATAAAACCCACAACTAATAGAATCAAAGAATACACTACCATGAAGAAATTACAAATCTGTCATAGTTGTACACGTGTGAAGATAGAGACAACACGGCCCCCATATACATTGCTTCGCAGGAGACGTGATTAATGAATACATGCTTCAAATAGTCATCTGCACCAAATCTCCGGTGCTATGCATGAATGGCAAAAAGGCCTAGTTGGTGAGGAGGCAAAATGTTGTCGTCTGTAGTAACCTAAACCCATCAAAAAGAATTCAATAGGAATTAGCATAGCATAGCTGCATATGGATTCTCTTCCGTCCACAAGCTTGAACCTATCGTGCATGAAAAAAGGACTATCATGTAATAACTCAACACATATGACAAACTGCCTACTTAAATAATAATGTGCCATACACACATGGAGTCCTCTAATTATTATAAGCACAACATTATAGCAGCAGACACTGTAAGTGATGCCCATGTGTCATTCTTTTTTCATTTTTCTTTATTTTTCCATGCGTGCTATTATCCTTCTCATGTTAGACTGTAAAAGCATGTTAATCATCTTTTTCAGAGCTAATTATCCCATTACCATAATTGAAAGCTGAGTGAGGAAAACATATAGAGGCAGAGGAAACTGGTGTGAAAAGAGTGCTACCTCAACAAGAGCACAACTTTTTCTTCCCATTTTGGCACTCATATACACAAATTCTGCATGAAATTTACTACTTTCTTCTACAAAAAAAAGTTTCTTGCACTGCAACTTCTTAAAGCCCCCTGTAAGGTCATGCCTCCTGCAGATGTATCATCTGATCAATATACCCAGGCATTGTTGACACATTATGTAATTTTGTTGAATTTGTAAATGCAACAACAAGAAGCCAATATCATTAAAATTCTATTTGGCTTTGTTTTTTCTTTTTCAATTTGCCTTTTGATCCACATAACCATAATGTCACCATCCCATGGACATAAGCTGGGTGGTATACTATGCAGTTTGTTTCAAGACAAATACCAATTTCAGTTTAAATTTTGTAATGTGAAATGCAAGTACCAACTATGTTGCTTCTCATTTCAACAGTAAACATATAAAGTCAAATTCAAATGGGCACCCGCACCACAAGAAAATTTCAACCATAATAACAGGTTGAAGCCCTCATGGGTGGGGGCAGTTCAAAATAACAACAATGACATAACAGTAACCATTGGAAGTATAGGCAAATTTCTTTGACGAATACACATTTACCCTTTTACATACCCAATTAGTTGGCCGATTTCTGGTCAAAGTCGGGGACTGATTTGCACCAAGTCCCATGGGGCAAGCACGACGTATCTTGAAGATATTAAAAATGGAAAATTAAAACAAACACGTTACAAAAGGAAATTTTCAAGAAGATTTATAAACGTGTAAAAGTGGACAATAATATCACACCTCATCCTGTTTATAAATATTCAAAGATGATTAACTTCGATTCCAAAGTAGGTCCAGTCCTGTTTTGATAACTTTTCATCATGACCATCTGGATTCATTATCTTTTCTCTTTTATTTTTTTTTAATCCATGGCATGGATCCCTCACCTCTGAACTTGTCCAGAATTTGCTTATTGCCCATCAAACATCAAACAGTCCAAAGAATTGTCATGCAGATTGATCAAAATTCAAAAGTCACCCACATTCTAATTTTTTTGATAAATGTTGAATTTAGTTACTAAAAACACTAGATGATCAAAATACTTGTTACTATTTGATGTTTGCAAAACCAGAATAAAAGATAAAACTCATAGAACATGGGTTTAACATGTCTGTTCTAGAAGCTACCAATTCTTCAACAAATCTATTGCAGAGTATACTACAAATGAGATGAAAAAGTGTTTTCCATTCCCATTTGCTTGGGAAAGCATCAAATTAGATTCAAATGATGATCTCCAAATAAAAAACAGCAAGGGATAAGAAAAGGAAGAGAAAGAATCGACAGATCTGAGACTTGACTGACTTTTAAACAAAACCAACAAGACAACAAATAAAGCCAAAGATAAAATAAAAGGAGCACTACCACCAACAAGACAACAAATTTAAAAAAGTGGTAGAGATTCTCAATCAACTGGAACCTTAGAAATAAAATTAAAAAAAAAATGAGAGAAGGAGCGACAGATAAAATAAAAGGAGAAAATAGTACCTTTCCTTCCGTTTCGACAATTTTTGGTTTGAGAGATTGTACTTGGGAGTTAACTCAAATGTTTTTCAGAAACAAAGACAATCCAGTAGTGAAAGAGTGAATAAATGACTGTGTGGCCTTCTATATGAAAGTGAATGGAGTGAATAAGTGGCTGGAGAGAAACTGGGAAACGAAAACAGAGAAAAAAAAAACCTTCTTTAGGCGGTACTTACCCTTGTCGGCGGTTCCAGACGGCAGCATGAGTAGAATACGGCCAGTGATGGTGTCGGCAGCACAACCAATCGGGCGGAGGGGTGAAGCCGTGGAGAAGGACAACGAGCTTGGCAGGGTTGGGGGAGCGGGGAACCCAGCGGGGACACTAGGGGAGAACACGGGTGGGAAATTTGAATCCCAGTCCCTAATCTAAAATGCACGTTTCAAATTTTTTTAAAAAAATAAATAAATGACACGTAAGCAGGCATGCGGAGGTTGCAGAACAGTAGGTGGTTGAGTAGAAGAACTCATAAATAAAACAGATTTGAGGTTTCCTGTTTTCACCAGGATGGGGCTATAATGATAAGTAAACACCTCCAAATTTCTACACAAACTGAGAAACACAAAATAAGAGTTTCTAGAGTATGTACCTTACTTTCCTTAGATGTAATTTAAGCCTTTTTAGCCATCAAAATTTCTCGAAAGGCGGGAAAATTCCATTTTGAATACCAGGGCATCCCAAATGGAGAGAAGGCAATGAGAGCAACATACAGATCACGAAACAGTTCGCCCATAACAAACCGATGCTATATAAAGATTCTTCCCCCACTTCTCCTGCAAGACGCAAGGTACCATAAACATCTTAAACATCACTAGCAAAGAAAAGTCAAAATCAAATATGTAAGGAGTATAAAATTCACCTTTACATGTGAACTAGGAAAAGATGATGTTCGGAGTGTCTCCTGTGTTGCATCTGCAGCCTTCCTCGGAACACTAAGAACAAAAGCAGCCTGGTCCAAGGTTGCTGCAGTTGCTGTGATTTGATATCCACGATTCCATCTCCGACGAATACCTTCACTGGGATAAAGAAAGTCTAGTTCCACAACCTGGAATTCAATGACGTTATCAGTTAGTTATCAATGCTTCTGCACCAGAGAACATATTCTCAAATATTATTAATAAAGATAAGATGACCTGGTCAGAAAATCCTGCATCAGTAGACATCACAACTCCCCATCTTATCCCTGCAGTGGCCATTGCAGTAACATAGAAGCCCGCCCTCCACTTTTTGTTTATCCACTTAGAAGGAAATGTATCACTAACTTTGTAAGATTGCTCGTAATACCGTGTACCTGGTTCAACGAATAAAATCTTGGTCAACTAAAAAAGAGATCGAAACTTGAATAAAACTTACTCCAGAAAGCTAAACATAATAATAATTGTAAGACTAACCCTTGGACATTATTACTAAGGAGCTCCCATTTGTTGCTCCAGCTATTGCGCTGATATAATAGTTCTTTTCCCAATGCTCCTTTATCCATTCCTACAAGCAGAGACAAATGATACATCAAATACACAGATAAATTGGTGACAACACAAGTATAAAACCGTTGATGAATTCATTAAATTAATTTAGACAACAGCTTCGAATTGATCAAAAGTAGCAAGTACCTTGTGAAGAAAATAAGGTGAGAGTTCATAAACTTGTGAAAAAAACCCAGTACCAGCATCCATAATTAATGTCCACAGGTTCTGGCATGAAGCGACACTGCTGATAAATAATCCTTCCTCATTTCCTTTTTCAATGTGCTGGGAAAGCCTTGCATCTGCCACATTATAGTGATACCTGCAATGCCAAGGCAACAAACTTTCATCCACAGCATTCAGCAATCTCAGTTAATTTCTATATTTAAAATATAATGCAGGATTTTTTTTTTCAGTGAAATATAATGTAGGACTACAAATCACAAATACAAGAACTACGCACAAAGTTATAATGATGAGAATAATACATAATGCATCATGCACAGGCATGGATTTAAACCTTTGTTGCATTGGTCGACGAGCATTGTAAACAATAATCCATTGCATTGCTGGCATTCCTAGGCGAACCTTCTTCTTCGGTTGTCCATCATCTCCTTCCTCCTCCACTGCCAATTGAGCTCTCTTATGACCAATAAGCTTCACAATAGGTAAAGCATAATTGGATTACCTTCAAACATTAGATTACCACAGCTCAAGAGTAACAACTAACAAACACAAAAGGATAACATCATTACCTTCTGTGCACCCTCTGTGTTTATAGGTCTGATATCTAGATTTGGACAGATAATTCCATCAAAAAGTGAAATATATTTTGTATAATTGGGCTCTTCATCAAACCTCAAGCTCACCACATGTTCAACAAACTGTCTGAAAGGTAGTGGACAGAAGCAACACATGGTTTCTGGAGATGTTGCCATCTTCTTCTTGCAAACAAGGAAATCTTTATTTTCTCCCTGCAAAAACCGCCGTCTTAAAAAATTATATGCTAAAAAAAGCAAATTTTATCACAAGTTGGAAAGGACAAACCTGGTATCCTTGCCAAGGCAAACGACCTCGAAGAAAGAAAACAAGTGTATAAGCAAGAGATTCTAGATCATCTCGCCTGCTACCAGTTCTCCCTAAATGAGCATGAACACTAGCGTAACGCACGGTTCCCCTATCAAACCAGAAAGTACTAGTCATGGAGCAAAATAATGGGAAAAATAAAAAATAAAGGTCCAGGGTAAAGCAGTTTAAATAAACATTTTGCATGCTGCCCAGATACAATGACTGGTTGTACCTGAAAACATCTGGTCTCTGGTCATATTCAACGTGCATGCCAGTTCCACTATCTCTCCATCTAGTAGCTGTAACCCTTACAGTGATAAAACAATGAGTGTATGCACACTACCATAAAATGAGCACTTAACATTATCATAATGTCATTGAAAAACTACCTAATCCAAGATTGACTAGGAACAGCCTCTTCTCGTCAGGAGTTCCAGGAGGACCAAGCAGAAAATTTTCAGGCTTTACATCCCCGTGCACATATCTGTTGAAAAATACAAAAGAATAACAGATTCTTCCACTTTAATTCTTCACACACAAACATCCAAAAAAGAAACCATCTTAAGGACATCACTCACATGTTCAAGAACAATTCTACTTTCTGCTTACAACCAATTTCCATTAATGTGATGATTCTAATACTCCTGCTGTAGAATATTCTATCATTGGGTTACTCTTCAAATTATATCAACCAGATCTTGAAAATGTCTGGATGACCCCTCCATAACATACAAAACAACATGACGGAGAAGAGACCAACAAATTCTAGATCTGGGGGTGGAACTAATTGTTGCATTGCCAACATTTCAAAAATACCCCCTAAAGAATTTTTTTATGGTTTTTATACAAAGCAAAATTGATAAATATTAATTCCCCCCACCCTCCCCAAAAAAAAAAAATATATATTATATTTCCAGGTTCCACCCCTGTCTGGATCAACCCTCCAACATGCTACATACATAACCAAATTACAAAAAATGGCCGAGGGAGTGTAACAGTCAAAACTTCAACAAGAACATAAGCCTGATCCTCGCAGGAAAAATAAATCTCACCCTCGAGAGTGCATCTTCTCCAAAATGGATATTGCTTCAATGGCAATACATACAACCACTTCAATGGACATTCTGAAATTAAGAAATTGATTTAATGACACAATTTCATCAATAAAATGGTAATGTATTTAACAAAAAAAAAAATGAATTTAAGAGTAAGTTTCCTTAAACTCACGTATGAGAGTTATTATTCCAAACATCCCACAAGCTTGGACCTAGCATATCCATAACCTGCACGCAATAAAGTTTTAAGTTAAAAAAGCCATTCTAAGACCACTCAATGATAGATTGGAAGAGCCTAGCATGAAATCTTTCATTTGAGAATCAGCAACACAAGGAAAACAATAGCATACCATGACATAATAATCACCCTGTCTGCCCTTATAGTGTACACGCGGTACTCCGTGACTGCCACCAAGAGTGCTATACAAGTACAAAAAGTCAGTAACAGATTCATAACTACTGTAAAAATTGACACTCATAAGAAATTAAGAGAAATAAATGCACGCACTTGTACACCTGCCACTCGTATGGCGGTCCATAGTTACATCCTTTGCTACTTCTGTGCTCAAATTTTAAGGCCACCTATTTGACAAAGTGAATAGAATGGTTACAAGAAAAAAAAAATAGAAAAAAAAAACATGGAATGAACTCAATGAATCCAACATGTAATAACAAAGATTGAATGCCATGCCTCCACAGCTCCAGAGCCTGTAGTTCTCTCATTTGCACTTAAAGCAGAAACACGCCGACCAACATACACTTGTCCAAACCCACCCTTGCCCAACTTTCTATCTATTCTGTACATCGGGGAACCACCAACTTGAACCTGCAGCAAAAATACCATAGAAATCAAATCATCCCACTGAAAAAATACACACATTTATATTTATGCAGGTGCACACCCACAACTATGCACGCACAAATTTTTGCAGGGCAGGCTGACAAATCCAAATCTCTTACATACATTTATTAATTTTAAGAAACCCTCCAATATTTACGTTGTCCTTATCTATCTTCAAAATGGAACCAAAAGCCCCCACACAATGAGAACAGAAAACAGTAGAACGATGATGTTATATATTATAATGGATGATGGTCCCCATTAAGCATTTTTTTTTTTTTTGGGATAAGTAAGAGATAAATATTATTGATCTGAATGAAATAGGCATAGTCGGTGTACACAAGAAGTATACATAAAAACACCTAAATACATTCTAGGAGCAATGAATTAAAGACAGGAAATCATGAACATTGTCCCCGTTTAGTACAATAGCGGACAACCAAAGTAGTAAAGTGTGGAGAAAAAAGTTCTTCAACTCCGCCATAGTGCATTCCTTGTCTTCAAAGCAGCGCGCATTCCTTTCCGATCATTAAGCATATATCATAACTGTTTCTAAAATATTCTTTAAATCCTACTATAATTTCTTTGCCGATAAAATGAGACCTGCAAGAGATGAGAGTATTATCATGCAACATGGTGATCACATTAACAAGTGTGATGACGGGAATGTCTATATATATATGCACTATTTGTTTTTGGTACATATGTACGTACATGTATGCAAAGTTTCCACTTGAACACTTCACGTCCCCAAAAAGATTAAAAAACAATTTGACAGGGGAATCTAGCGAATATAATATAAGTTTTTTTTTTTATTGACACCAGGTGTCTTAGAACAGCGTTTCAACTAATCCTAATGGTGCATAGGCCCTTAGCAAGGAGATTTCGTAAATACACCTTGAGTAATTCAAGAGAAAAATCCCCTAGTCCGATGGCCCCTACAGATTGTTTGCACCTAATGGGATTCGAACCTTGGATCTTGAAGGGAGCATATCACCAAGACCAAGATCTTTACCACTTGAGCCAACCCCTAGGGGTTATATGATATAAGTAAACAAATATCCTTGTATGCCTATATATATACATTTTTTTTATAAGTGAAAATATTATATATATATATATATATATCAATAAAAGTAACCAAATACATTAGACATATACAAGAAAACACCTAGCCCATACTAGAGTGCCCCGAATGACCCAAAATACACCAAACCTGAATTGAAATGAAACACACCTCCCCAACCCCAGCCCCTTGTTTCCCGTACAACTAATTCAAATCCCTCTACAAGACTGCCTTCACAATGCCCTCCCTTTAGTCTTCCCTCAACTTGAACTACCTCTCATAGCATCGCAGTTAATTGCCCATGAAAGACGCTTTAACTCCCTACTTTTCTTGAAACTTGATTTGGTTTTAAGTGCGTGGCTCGCCTCAATTGCAGTGAATAGAGCTTTAATTTGGTCTTCATGTACATCATTTGAAATCCCCATGATTTGCTTACACCCGTATCAAGTAACCACAATTTGCATATGTATTACATATGCATATATATATATATATACAACAATATGTATCGAGTAACCACTTGTCTGAAGCACGAGCAACCTGTCTGAAGCAAGCAACTAAAAAAGATAACAGAACCAAAGTTGGAGGGTATTCTCATGAGCTCCATAGTCATAATAACAGGTGTAAATTAGCAAAAACACTCTTCACCGTTGTAATGGTTCAAACAGCATAAAAGTTACACCATCGAGACACTTGCAGCAATCGTCCATGAAACTACGTTCACAATCTGACTCTACCATGAAAACTGATAATCCATATTTCCACTAAACCAGTTCCGTTGGAAACTTGGAATGAGTTAACTCCCAGCTCAACCAAACGACTCGAAACAGATAAACCACCTAAGTCCTGTATCAGCATCTAAATTCCCAATTGCAAGTCTATACATTCTCAGAATCCCACCTTCCCATATACTATAAAGACCACATAATGAAACCCGCCATCAGAACCTAACCAAAGCAAATTTAGAATCACACACAGCAATTACATTCTCGTGTAATAGCGAAAGAAGCAACCAACAAAACCCAAAACAATTAACAATGTGCTGAGGTATTTAAATACTCTTAATATTAGAAAAGGTTTCCAACCTTCTCAGGAAGCGGAGCGGTGCTTCCTTCGTCTTCACCGGCATGCACCTTTTCATTTCTCCTCCCGACGCTATCGCAGTCATCCATCTGCTTCTCCCATATCTCCTCCTCCTCCTCCTCCTCCGCACCGCCACCACCACCACTACGTTCCTCCAATCCTAGTTTCTCTTTCTCCTCCGCCGTCGCGACAACTATGTTCTCATCGGCTCCTCTTTGTTGCTGCCTCTGTTTGTTGTTATTGATGGTGTTGTTTGCTGCTTCTGCCGCCGCACGTCTTCGACGCGTCCTGGTCGCAATAGCTTCCCCGACTTCGGCCGGATTAGGATTCGGCTGCTGCTGCTGCTGCAGCTTCGCTGCTGCCCGGCCCCTGCGTGCTCCACTACGCAGTACCGGCATCGTTCATCCTTCGTATCTCATCCTCAGCTCGGAGAAAAAAAGAAAAAGCAAAGTTTCTCTCTCTCTCACACACTCACACAAAATCACACTCTACCTCTCGGCGCTCGCTCTATTCCCCGTCGAATCAAGATTGCAGCACGAGTCCCTACGAACGACGAACATGCCCAAGTCCGATATTTTCACGGAAAATCGTTGCATAAGAATCAGAGTGACGCAGTGGACTCGAACGATGAATGTGTACAAGTCCGGGCCTTTAGGCCAGGAAATCGAAGGATCGGAGAATCAGAGTGCCGGAGATCGTGGCTTCGCAGCAGGAAAGGAGGGATTCGGACAGATCCAAAATATGTACGGACGGATAGAGACAGAGGCAATGAGGAACCTGGTGTACTTTCAGGTAGAGTGAGACAAGAGAGACAAAGAGGGGTATTTGTTTATATATACATAGAATATGATTTGGTTTTGCCTGGGAAAAACCTGGAAATTAAGGTTTATTGCGTGGGTAATTACGAACCGTCGATGGGGTTGGAGTTGACGGTCGTTAGAAACTGGGATATTATTTTCTATTTTCTCTGTAAATTAGAATGGAACCAGGAGCTCTTTGAGTCTTTTTCATCAACCATTTCGTTTCCCGCACTTTATTTTCTCCTCCCGTTTTAATGCTCTGCGCACCGTTTCATTTAGCAGCCAGCTGGGTTTCGTGCGCACGCGAAATTATCTGTGTTCGTAAAGGAAAGGAAAAGGCAAGTGATCGGGTTAGTAGTTATTACTACCCTATCATTATTTATTTGAGTATCTACTACTTAAATTCATTTTTTAATATTTTTTAACATCTTTAATTATTAAAAAAAATAAAAATATAATTTTATTAATAATCACTTTTTTAATTATTAAGTAAAATAAAAAATTAAAAAAATCAAATTAAAAAAATAATAGATAAATAATAATAAAGTAGTAACTTTATCATTGTTCAAAGTAAAAACTTTTTGATCGAGAATTTCTTAGTGTATCGATTCTATTTTTTTATTTTTAATTAATTATTAACAAATATCTTTTAATAATTTTTTAATTTTTTAAAAAATATGTGAAAAAAAAAATTACGTGCGGTGACAAATCCTCCGTAGGGTGCTCATTTGTAAAAGAGTGATCCTACAGGCTACATCCACTTATGGAGGCTACAGACAAGGCCAAATGAATTTTTTTATTTTATATATTTTTAAAATATTTTTATATTCTTTAATATTTTAAAAAATATAATAATATTAATAAATATTGTTTTTAGTTAAATAATAAGATCAAAAATAAAATAAAATAAACCATCCGTGAAATTGATAGACTAAACGTATAGTGTAACATGTTCAATTTTGTAAAAATTTTGGAATTGAATCAGTTACACCAGTTTTATATTTTCAAGAACTGATTATATACCGATTACTCTCTTAAACCGATATTTTCGATTTTACCGATTTCAGTCCGATTTTAATCAAGTATCAATTAATTAGGAAAAAAATGTAACAAGTTTAAGCTTTTGACAAAATTATCAAACTATCAAGTCTTGCATAAAAATATCTACAAGTACTGAGTTAATATATGCAGTAATATTATTAGTTTGAAAAACAAGAAATGAAAAGATAAATATACACACAATTAATCTATTTTTCTTTTAATTGTCTGGGTTTTAAAAGCTGGATTTTCTCTTTCCTAGGTAATATATACAAACCACTAATGTCTATTAATATTACTAAATTAGTGTTATTAATGTATTTATATATTTATCAAAAAGAATATGTTAAAAATTCATTAGGCTATGAAATGTAATTAATATATATTTTACATTACTAATATATGATCAAACAAATTACAAATATTTATATTTAAGATTAAAGTTTCGTGTTATAAATTATAATATAAAATTATTTTTTTATAATATATAATATATAACAATTTCATATATAATTATATATAAAAAATATTTTATTAATTATATATATATTTTAAAACCAGTAGGGTCTCGGAAAACACATAACCAAAACTGAACTGGTTCCAACCATTTTTACAATATAAAAGCCAAATTTGAGTTGATCTTAGCCTATTTTTTGGTTTAAATTTTCATCCCTATTTAAGCATTTATAGTTATAAATATTTCGGATTCATTTTACATTTTATTTATTTATTTGTTATCTATCGTAGATTTTTATTGTTGTTGATTTAAAAATCTTATTTTATCTCGCAGGTCTCCGTATGTTTTATACAGAAGAACGTTGAAGAAATATCTCTCTCCATGTCAGGATGACAAGATGGCAATAGGATGCCAGCTTAGAGCCTGTTTAGGATTGAGTTTGAAAGTTTAAAAAGTACTTTTAACTGTTCAAAAATTATTATAAAAAAAAATAATATGTTTGATAAATTTATAATAAGTATTTTAATCATGTAAAAAAGTTAAAAGTCTACTTTTTAAAAAAGCATTAAATTAAAGTTTTTATAAAAAAAACTCATACAGACAACTGCATATTTTTTTAAAAATTAATATAATTAATTTTTAAAGTGCTTTAGATACATGTTTATTAAGCAGTAAACAACTTTTAAAATATAGAGTTTATTATTTAAATTATAAATTCTAAATTCTAAAATTATAAATTATATTTATCACCACAATTCCTGACATGTACTTAGTTTCGGCCCGATATTTGGGAGGCTTTGGGGCTGGCTTTAAGATCCGTTGCCAAGGGGTTCAATTCGTTAAGATGATGACGGGCAACGAGGCCGGGGGGCATGCCGATGCCCCCAAAAGGCCCAAATATTCAGTTCAGCCTGTTGAGGCACTTTTTTTTTTATTAGATTGTTTACTTCATTGGGCCTCCATACTCATATGCATATTTGTTACCTCCCAAAGCAAAAAGACGAAAGTAAGCTCCTATTCGAAAAAGAAAATATGCTAAAAAATGCGAGTAAAAAGAAATAATGGCAAGTCTCGTCGCCAATAGCAAGTATGATTTGCTAGAGAGAGAACTACTCAGTTCTTGAATACGAACCAAATACAAGTCTTGGTTATCATAAATTGATGAGAAAAAATAATAATCCCAGATGATAATGTAAAAGTTATTAAGCACTGTATAAATAGTTAATAGTATAAGCCCGTCTAGCTCAGTTGGTAGAGCGCAAGGCTCTTAACCTTGAGCTCGTGGGTTCGAGCCCCACGGTGGGCGTTAATAAATAATAACTTGCTTTTCTACTTTTAGCACAAATCCCAGTTCCCGATTCATCAAACGATAAATTAATGACAGAACCTTCATCCATTTGGGCTTAAGCTAATATTGGGCCAAACTCTTTACCTTGGCAAACCCGATTATTGGGTGTGAAACTAAAGGCATCCTCCTCGAATAAACAACTCAACCCATGGATGAGAATTGAGAAAGCAAAATGTGTATGTTGGATTTATTTGATCGTTCCACATGGGGACTACATGATTGGAAGTGATCCAGACACGTGTTTCCCACTTATCAAAAGACCTTAATTGGTTAATCAAGGCAAAAACCTTCTCAGTATTACAAGACATAATTAAAAGCATGAAACATTGCTCCAAAATCCAAACCGGATAGACTATAATTTTATATTTAGTTTTTGCCTGTCATTGATATGGTCGTGTCCTTTCATCGATCCTTTCTTTCTCTAATTAGAAGCCCTTTGATCCTTTGAAAAAAGCGAAAAGTAAGATATAATTATAAGATGTTAAAAGACTGATCATCGCTAGATGCAATTGATTCCTTTTTATCTAGTTTTGTGCTTAAGGTAAGCAAATACAATGGGCCACAAATCTACAACTGCCCCAGCAGAATATGAAGTTGTAACTGTAAAAAAAAGCAACAAAAGTACTTAGGCACCTTTAATAAATAACTACGGTTTGTTTGGTTTTTAATTTATCTGAACCTATATTATGTTATCCATCAATTTGCGTTGGCCTCATGATCGATCTGGCCAAGGAGATAAGTACGGCCCCACTAAATTCTGATCTTTTTCTTTTCTATGGCTTTTCAATCGTGTCATTAATGTTGAAACGATTTAAGGCTTTACGTACGTACCATAGATTGAAATTATTAGCTTGTCTTCGTGCATGGCCTCAAACAATGAGTTTCGCCTTAAGAAATATTTGTAGCTCGTCGTTACAAAGCTCCCTAGCTAGCTAGAGGGATGATCATACGTATGTCAAGGTCGCCCCAAAAACCCAAAACAAAACTGATCAGTGATGTCGGTCGATCGGTGTGTGTGTGTATATTTATATATATATATATATATATGCAAATTTGTCTTAATAATTTGTAAATGATATGGGAAAATATATAATTATTGATTGAATAATGCAGTACTTGTTTCAGAACATGGGACCATATGGCTTTTAGTTTTAAGTACTAGTCCTTCATGAGCATAATGTTTGCCCCTTGCTAACATTCCTTAATCAAGGGAAAAATCATGTCTATCATTTATATATATGAATAGATTAAAAGCAGCACTATTCAATATTATTGCTAGCTCCAAATTCAGAACTGGATAAGAATTAAGTAGCTTTGGTCCACATGAAATCCATGTCTGTTACATGTTATTAATTCAAGGAAGCCCTATCATGCCAGCAAAAAGTAAAATTTAATAATAATTTTAAAGCTAAGAAGAAAAAGCTGGTTATAAAGCAAAACACTCAACCTAAGTTGGGCCAAATTTCCATTGTGGAAGCAATTGATTCTTCTCTCTACAGCTTGTGGACATGTTGACCCCATGATTTAGCATTATTGTTAGCTAGTGGGTGCACAAGCATGAAAAAATTAATATTGAAGATTAATAAATGTTAATGAATGTGATATATCCTTTAAATTAAGTACTGTCAAGAGAAAGGAATTCAAAATGTTGAGTAATTTACTAGAGGAGAAATTAGATTAGTTTGGATAGTGGAATTAGATGAGATCATGATTTTAGATGAACAAAAAATGTACATTAATATAGGTGATCGTGTCATCTTATATATATAATTTGTTCATACTACTCCATATATTAATGGTGAATAATGATAAGTGGATGATCGATCTAGCATGACCTGCGCGCAGCTGGTCGGAATAAATCGTGCCCGAGGTTCTGGGTGGGTTCATACATGTTAGTTAAAGTCCGAAATTTCCACCTCTGCATCCAACAGCTAGCAGTAGTATTAATACTCCTTGGTGGCCAAAAGAGTACCTATGTTTTGGCTTTAGATGTGTAAGAATACCATTTTTTTTAAGTGCACAAAAAGTATCCATGCATGAGCTTCAAAGCAGCATCTTTTAACAAGCATTATATATATAATTGTTGGAACAAAAAGAGAAAGCCGCATGTATGACTTTTCTAGTGCTTTTTGGGCAACTTTTCCTGTTGTTGCCAAGTCGTAGTTTAGTTTTTTAGAGGAATACAAGAGAAAAGGTGGTGTTTCACGGGATCAAATTATTAGTGGGTTCATTACCCAAAAGAAATAGCTAGCTAGGGTACTGATATATATATGAGTTGTGGATCGGAAATCGGAATTAATATTTCCAATGATATTAATATTAATGGAGAGTTACCAGGTTGTGTGCAAAGAAATTATTAGCACTCCGATCTATGAATCTTATGACCAAACCAAGATCGAAGTGCTGCTCTTTGTCTAGATTTGTTGTACATCATGTAGCTACAGATGGGTGAGATTTTCCAATATATGATAAGATTATATATGATGATTATCCAAGTTGAGAATTTCAATTTCATGAGATATATATAGCATGGCCGAGTACTTAATTTTGCCCAAGGTTCGCCAATATTAATATGAGGGTCTTATGGGAGGCAGCTTGCTTTTGATCAGGGTCAAGTGTATTATAATGACAGCCTACAGCGAACATTTGAAAAATTGTTCTTAGGCATGATTGATATGGGCCGAATTTAAGTTGTTCCATCGGAGGAGATCGATCGAGTGGTTTCGGCTCTCTCTCGTTGTGAGTGGGCAGTAGATCATCCACATCATGAGTTTTCTTCACTTGATTATATATATATATATATAATTATCTAGTTTTCACGTTGCCAATAATTAGTTGGCAGCAAACTTTCGACAGAGCTAGTATTAGTACTACGTCTTGCCCTTTCCTTTCCTTTCCGATCTTTTTCTCCCCGCCCTTTGAGAGCATGCACGTAGCGGGATATTATAAATATCAAGTGATTTTTTTTCCACTTTTTTTAATAGTGTTCCCGCGAGGTAATTGATGTCTTTTCAGTACTTATAAGATACGATCAAGTGGCATTAATAATTAATCGACTCCTGAATATATATTGGTCGTTGTTTTTTTTGATTGATTGATTGATTGAATTAAATAAATTATATATATACGTGCATGACATGCCAAATGTCACACATGATCAGAAATAGTTAAAAATACAATTATTTTGTGGCATGTGGTCAACATGATTAATTCCTTCTAGATTGATATTATTCATCATGTATACTATGGCCAAAAGATCTTGGGGAAGTATACTTGTTATTGGCATCTCTCAGATCTAGAGAGAGAGAGAGAGAGAGATTAATTCTTAGTGGAGAAGTGAAGGGTTGAATTATTGAGCACGTACAAGCACCTTTTCCTGCATTTCACCAACTCTGTCTTTGGGGTCGTTTTCAGGACTTGCTTTTTGTAAGATGTAAAATCAAACAAAGTCGCGCGTCTTATTTAACCGGAACTAGCCTTTAAAGCTTTTTAAGTTGCCACACAAAAAGGTGTTGGTTCATTTTATTTATGAATGCAATTAATCAATTCATTCATATATGGTGCACTCCTGAAATTCGATTTCTACGTACACCATATATATTCTAACCCTATTATAGAATTTATTACTATATATTTATCTATCACTGATATTTAATTATATAAAAAAATTCTTACTTATCAATATGACCGACACCACACACTTTCTTATTTTTTTAAAAATATATATGTGTGTGGTGTAAGGCTGCTAAGGACAATAACTCATTATATAATATATTATAATATGACGGGGTCGAACAAATTATACATTTGTTTTCCAGCACTAACTAATAATTAACCCTATAAACCATGTAATTACAAACAATAATTTTGTTTTTCCAAACATGAATCGAATATTCCTTACGTAGATCTTGAATTTTAATGATGAGCCGCATCTGCTCGCTCTCAAAACCTAGTTCCATGCGTGTGTTCCCTCGTGCCGGATCATGAAAAGATCTACCAGATGCATCGACTTGATCTCTTAATTACCCCCAAAAAAGAAAATTTAAAAGCTACGGTATATACGTAGAAAAAGATCAGTACGTACTGCAAGCCGATATCATATATATATATATTTCTTTTTGTTATAATCTACATGCATGCATCATGTATATATATTTGATCATCATCATGTTATATATCTAGCTAGCTACATACATGTATGTCATCNCGTAGATCTTGAATTTTAATGATGAGCCGCATCTTAGAAGTTTCACAGTACACGGAAGTACCATGCATGTAACATTAAATACTTAATCATTACGTTTTAGAATGGTCCAACTATTCTAAAATATTATAAGGTGCATATTATATTATTCCTGTGCAACATATTCCAACGTACATCATATAATATTGCAGCTTGTAGAGACTATAGAGTAGTAGCACATGTAAATCTTATGTATATATAATAAATATATGACGGTCGTAATGAACATGATTAATGAAAGTCGTATGGGTAGGTCTTGAGTACTGTATACGGTTTGTTAAGTTTTTCAACACCATGTCATGTGTGTTAATTCAAAAGTACATATACGTAGATATATGCGTATATAATATGTATCATGTTAATCAAGCTAATAAAATTTTGGTGGCAGGTGGAAAGCACGATCTCACGTGCGCAATTGTGCGTGCAGGCATGTATTAGCATTATTTGGGGAAAAAGCTAGGAAAGCTTGCTTTGAAATATTTTTTAGGAGCTCTTTATGATAGTGGGGGACTGAAGGAAGCTTTGGCATAATGAAAGAAGCTCAACTTTTCTGATAAAAATCCTCCTTCCACAACTTAAAATAATCGATCAGTAGGTAGCTTGCCTAATTCATGGTTAATTTTTTTGTTGGCGACAACGAAAGCGCCAAAATATATATATGTATTTCAAAGAAAAATATCAGTACGTATAAGGAACTTGGATCCTTTTGATCCGTAATATTCTACGAGAGCTTTGCAGTTAGCAGGAAACCAGATCAGTTGAGAGGAAACATATCTGAATTAAGAAATCAAACTGGTACATTGAACGAGAGTAATGTTAGATACAGTTTTAGAGTGTGTAAATATCGCTTAGTTTTTAAAAAAAAAAGTAAGATTCATCATTTTTCATATACTTATGTAAGTTTCGGATTTATTTACTTTTTTCAAAATGAGTGCGTGAATGAGTCTTACTCATTTCAAGACTGCAAATATTATTTTTCTTAATAATAATTATAAATTAATAATAACACCCTTTCTGGCATGAACATGCAATAATATTAACCCAAAAGAATGTTCTAAAAAGTATATTGCAAAGTAATATTTAAGCTAATTAACCACAAGCTAGTATCTTTATTTGATGGTAATCTGTAACCAAATCTACTAAATTGACACCCCATAAGATAAAAACAAAAACGAAATATGAAAACCAAAAATCAATGGAGATCAAAGGTATGTACATTTGAGAAGGCGCTTGAGATTGCTCCACGTACGTACGTAGACCTAGAGAGCTAGAGAGATTGTGGACATTAATTAATTAGTATTAACATACCATGTTGATGGGGCCTCGTGAACAAAAATCAATGGGGATCACTACTAGAATAGAAATTTGCGGACGTGAATTGTATGGTTCCACCACACAGAATTATTGTTCTGAATATTGCATTACGACAAATTCATTGCACAATAAAAATCTTTCACGTTAAAAAAATAAAATTATATTCATTGTCTGTTGGAGCCAAATCCATATATTTTAGGAGGACTAGTACTGTTTCCACCGACTTTCTGCTGCCATGATTAAATCGACATAAAAGTCATAGGTCTGAAAGAAAAAATTGGAAGATATGCATATGCATGTACGTACATTGGAAGATATAAATTGAAAGAAAAAATTAACAGGATGGAAGTGCAATTATTGAATCGAAATCTTCTACTGAATTCCGAAGATCTAGGGTCTTTGAGCTTGAACAGCTTGCTGAATATTCAATATGAGAAATGTTTGGGATTTTAATAATGGGTCTCGATCCTGTCTCCCGATATTTTATTTTTTATTTACTTATTTTTACTTATTGATTAAGTAAATATTTTTTTTTATTAATGTTGTAAATTCTATTTTATTTTTAAAAATATTTAAAAGCATTTTAAAAATACATAAAAACAAAATTTACACTCGTCGGGACCCAAATTTGGGTCCCAAGTGATCAGTGGCTGTAGATTAGCCACTCAATGATATTCATATATAATCTGAAACTTAAAAGCTGTCACCTTAATTTGGCGCCATATATATTATATAGACCCAGCATAATTGCGCGCGCACACATACATATGTGTATATATATATATATATATATATGACCTTAATTCTTTTGCTTAATCGTTAATTTGTAATATATATTGGTGTTTTTCTTTCGGTCTTTAGACAACTTGTGTGATCACGTATTAAACAAGTATAATTTAGAATGATGGTGATGATCGGGAGAGTCTAATATCGATCTGTCGATCGGCGATTATCGCCATAACATATATAATTGGAACTAATTAATAATATTTCAATTAAGTGAGATATACTATATATACTTGTGTAATGCTGGCTAATATATACAACATGCATGCACGTCTACATCCGAGCGATCCAAATCATTACGAAAAAAGATCATCACATGAAGGTAGAGCTAGCAGTCATGTTAGCAGCTGTTCATTTGTTTGTTTGCTTGTTGTACTAAATAATTGGGCACATTTTTTAGAAAAGACCAATTTATATATGTAAATATATATGATACTCTTTTCATTATTCTATATACGTACTAAGCTATATTTTTAGAGGGGTTTTTTTTTTTTGGAGGGGGGGGGGATTATCATGAGTTTACTGTTGGGAATTTGGACCTCCAAATTCACCCCCACTGGATCTACCCTTTGCAGGAATAACAAGAAAAATAGAGAAATAATAAAACACAAGAAATTTACGTGGAAACTCCAAAACAGGAGAAAAACCACCAGACCCAGAGAAGAAAATTCACTATGTGAAAAATTGTTACAATCACACAATTTTTCTCCTCACCACACCTACAAAGCTACCCCACTAGTAAAACTTTAACTTTACACCTCTTCCCTTTTTACAAAAGGCTAATAGAGGAATTTAACTAAAGTCAAAAGTTACTAGATAAGCTTTCAACTGGTGCACTTAAACTAAGAGGCTAAGCCTCTTATTTATAACTGAGGCCTAGGCCTCTTTTTTACTCACCCACCGGTGTGGGACTAAAAATAAGCAAAAAACAACAATCTCCACCTTGCGACTTTGACTAGTCCCACAGCCAAGCTCCACCTCAATGAAGATCTTCATAGCTTCCGCTATCATGCTTCACCATAAAAGCATATCCACTCAGAATAAACCAATTCCAAGCATTTCATTTCGGCCCATGTCGAAAACAACTTTGCTGAAAATTATGGTGTAACTTCCACGTTTGGCTTTCCTGGAAGTTCATCAGCCATCGACATGAATTTCCACCACACACCCTGCATCAATGCCAAACCAATGCCTGTGTGCAAACTTGTGGACCCGCTAACATTAACACATCCTCTATCATGGCAACTTTGGGAATTAGCGGCATGCCATGAGGATGTACACGTCTCCTTTTAAAGATCAAAATCTTCTATGGAGAGAGACGCAATATTAGCATCATTTCCAGTATCTCCATTTACTGACTTGGAGCCACTTGCCGAACCAGCTCCTGCTCTCGGACAATTTTTCTTGACGTGCCCAGATTGTCCACACTCCCAGCAGACTACTTTCTTCTTCATGGAGTTCTTCATCTTCCCATTTCCAGCTGCTACCATCACTAAGTTCTCAAGTGGAACATTATTTCCACTACTTAGTCTTCTCTCTTCAGAAAATATTTTACTAGTAACCTCTGAAAAAATTATTTTCTCCTTCCCATGTATCAAAATAGGCTTCATGTGCTCATAGGAAGGTGGAAGAGACCAGATGAGTCTCAAGGCTTGATCCTCATCATCAATTTTAACTCCAATAGCTTCTAGCTCAGCGACAATGCCATTGAGAACACTTAAATGATCTGAAATATTTGTACCTTCACTCATCCGCAGTGTATGAAACTGCTCCTTCAGGTACACACGATTTGAGACGCCCTTCGTCTGATACAACTCTTCAAGTTTTTCCCAGAGTTCCTTTGCCGTAGATATTCCATGCACATTTGCAAGAACATTTTTGGCCAAGCACAGACGTATCGCACTTGCTGTTCTCAAATCCAGATCCTCCCAATCTTCATCGCTATTTTAGATCTGCTCTTTTCACCAGTCACACTAGTACCAGTGCTGACTTCAGGTGTTGGTCTGCCCTTCAATGCCTTGTGTAATCCTGATTGAATCAAGACATCCTTGACTTGTACTTGCCACAAGCCAAAATTGATTCTCCCATCAAATTTCTCCACCTCAAATTTTACAAGATTTGAAGACCTACTTCCTGACATTTCTTTGATGAATTTACTGTAGAAATGAATAGTACCTCACTAAGTCAGTTCCCAGGAAAGATTGGAGGGTCACAATGGACACACTTAAAATTTCCAATCTCCTAGACAGAACCTCCTTAGACTGTACGTATCCACACTACCACACCAAAACTCCACCCCACAAAAAGAACCTAGTGGCTCTGATACCAATTGTTGGGAATTTGGACCTCCCAAATTCACCCCCCCTAGGATCTACCCTTTGCAGGAATAACAAGAAAAATAGAGAAATAATAACAACACAAGAAATTTACGTGGAAACTCCAAAACAGGAGAAAAACCACCAGACCCAGAGAAGAAAATTCACTATGTGAAAAATTGTTACAATCACACAATTTTTCTCCTCACCACACCTACAAAGCTACCCCACTAGTAAAACTTTAACTTTACACCTCTTCCCTTTTTACAAAAGGCTAATAGAGGAATTTAACTAAAGTCAAAAGTTACTAGATAAGCTTTCAACTGGTGCACTTAAACTAAGAGGCTAAGCCTCTTATTTATAACTGAGGCCTAGGCCTCTTTTTTATTCACCCACCGGTGTGGGACTAAAAATAAGCAAAAACAACATTTACCGTTTCAAAAAGTTTATAAACCCTCCAAAAATCATGTCATTGTCACGAACATTTATGTCTATCGTTGGAAATGCAAAATTTGAAAATATAGGGCATTTTAGTACTACTGATCATCTTGTATGTTCACGCAAGCTGTGGCCAAGGATCATTTGCAGCAGAAAATAATTATAAAAAATATATATTTATATATTCAAACCGCCATATATATTAAGCAAGCTAGCTAGGTATAAGATGGTCTACAATACCCTCATACCTTGTGATTCTTAATTTTTTTTTCTAGGGTTTTATAATGAGGTACTGCATGGAGGCTGCGAGCCAATTAACGATATATATATTATTTAATAAAAATGCTTATAACTAGCTGATTAATTATAATTTATAATCGTGATCAAGCTCAATTAGTGATGATAATTATCAAGCTTCGTTCGAGATTAATTACACGAAATCACATCAAAGGAAGTTAGATGTGAGTTCCAAAGGCGACATCTGTCCCGCAATTTCCCTCAATTTCACACTTCCACCTAACACTTCACCTAAACTTTTTGGCTTTATGAATGTCTTTGTGTGTTGCCAGTTGCCACCTTTCATTCTATATGAAAAAGTTAAAACGACTTGCCCCTCCACCATCTATAATGTATATATCAAAAACAGATCTTTTCCCTCAATTATAAATAAATAAATAATTTATATATATTCATTAATTGAGCTCGATCGATCGATTTGTATATAATTATATTATAGCCGTTCCCATCAACATATTGGACATTACTACTAATTAAAGATAACTTGTCGAGAACTAAGAAAATTAGAATTTTAATTCTCGCCAATTAATGCAGCAATTAAGCTAGCTGTATGTGTTTCTAGCGATCCTTTCAACTCAAATATACATTAATTAATTAATTAACAATATCACGTTTAATTAGTACAAGTAGTACCATGCATGCAAATTATATATATACAACGTACGAGTCAGTCAAAGATATATATTTTGGCGTACGTCTAATTTCATGTATTGTTGTATGTAATCATTAATTTCTAAAATATATTTAGGAAAACTATAATATATAATTTTGATATATATATCGAGTAGTACTCTAAATTAAAGCTAATATTTAAGGTCACCGAATCCACATTGCTTAATTTTTGCTCAAGGGGCCACCAAACAAAAAATAGGATTAACTTGGATTACGCGGATCTCGTTAATACGTTAATTAATGATCACTAGTACTGCCTTTTACAATATGTGTATTTAGGCATACCCGTCGATCCATTTTATATATAAACCTAAACAATACTAAAGGGGCCGGTTTCTTGTAAAACTTGGAAACCAAAAGTTAAAGGAAAAATGAAATTGAGAAGAAAAAGGAAAAGGAAGAAGAGGGAAAAAAGGTGATTAATTTGGGAAGGGGCGGGCCAGCAATGGGTTCACTTTAACAAAGTGGAATCGTATCGAGAGGATGGTGTACTAATTAGGCGCGCTGTAAAAAGCAATTACATACTGTACATGAAATGAGGATTATAATTATTTGATGGTCTACATGAGTACTGTACAACAATAGTACTTTAACCAAAAAATGCTTCTTCGAATTGGAACGTGCAATATGGCTGTCAATTACTAGATTCAGAATCAATGGAAATGATGTTCATATAGATCCAAAGGCAAGGCTAAAAAGAAAAAGGATATCCCCTCCTAGCTAGAATACTAAGGCAAAAATATTCAATATATATAGATCAATGTATACCTCTGTCTCAAAATTGAAATTTCTCTGACCAAATTAAGGACTAAATTTAAATATTACTTGTGCTTGTTAAAATGGTAACATTAATTAATGTGTTTGCGTAAGCAGGTAGTATTTTCTTTAAAAAAAAATTATGAAACTTGTGTAACAGAAGATCTTTTGTATATTAGAGATATATACATCGATTCTGTTATATTTAGAGATATATACATCGATCGAAGGGTGCATGAATGGAGTATTAGATCTAAAACTTCACAAAAAGATTGCTCAGAAGTCAAAACTGAGGATAAGGAAAAAAAACCACTAAAAGAACGGACAAAAGAAGAAAAAAAATGGAAGACATGCAGCAACATGAGTACTCCCTTAACTTCCCCAACGAAGAAAGAGAATAGAATCTAGAAAATCAAACATATATATATGTATATATTAGAGTAGTGATTGTGGTACTGTACTATGAATTGATAAACCATATGTTGAAATATCATTAATTTAGCAGTACTCCAAGATCACTTCATTTGTGTAGCTAATAATAGTTATCTTTATTGTATTATTTTCATGAACAGAAATTACAAATCCACATCAAAAACGGAAAAGAAGGAAATTAATTATGCTTTGGAAACACCCTGAAGTATGCACATCTCTCCCTCCTTACATTACAGTCTGAACACTTCCTTCTCCTAGGATTACCAAGATGACATGACATACCTACACATATGCTTACAGTTTTTTTTTTTTTTTTTTTTTTTTGTCGTTTTTTTCCGATGAACATGGGGAGAGGAAAACTGAAACTTCTGACAATAATTTTATTGTGATCCGAACAAAGACATGGAGGTCGTCTCGTCCCTAATGGACGTAACGTCGATATATAACAAAGCTGATCTCTCGCCTGAAATTTATAACAAAGACCGACTCCTCTTTACTCCGCCCGGCCGCCATTAATCACTTCTGCTGCCTCAACTGCTTGTGAAACCTCTCTATGAACTCCTCGGCAGCCTTGTCTACGTGGTGGTCCTCGTCGGCTTCCCTCAACGGGAAAGGCGAGTCAGTTATCCTCAGCTGCCTCACCATGGGGCTCCGTCCGAAGCCAGGGAGTGCCGGCGATGCCTCCACCGCCGCTTCGTTGTTCAACATCTCCATCAGCACCGCCTTAACAGCATTCATAGTGGCTAAGTCGTCGTCTAGGGTCGCCGGCGCGTGGGCGCACGCGAAGAAGTGGCTGTGGTGATGGTTGTTGTGGCTGTGGTGGCGGCGCTTATTGCTGAGGTGGAAGGTGTAGTGGGGGGTGTTGCTGCAGCTGAACTCGTACTCACGTGGGGCGGAGGACGAGGCGTGGTGGTGGTGGTTGTGGTTGAACATGAGGTTGGTGATAGCTTTTCCGGCGATCTTGCCACGCTTCATCATCATGTTGAGGTCGAGCATTAGCTTTCTCTTGGATATGCCTTTTCGCAACATGAAGAAAGCTACACGTACCATACTCCATATTCTCTTCGCTATCACTGGTGGCACGTTAGGTTCCATCTCTTCGATTATATTGTTTTCAGAGTGAGGTTCCCTTTTTTTTCCTTTTAATATGAGAGAGAGAGAGAGAGAGAGAGAGAGATGGGTATGAGAGGCGAATTGGGCAATGGAGTAGGTACCGGTATATAAAGGGAACCATATATGGAGCCATGGAGGTGTGAGGAGAGGGGGGTCCAGACTCCAGCATTTTAACTTTGCACTTGAAATGACTAAAAGATACACGGAATTTGATTACTTTTATGGTGTTTTATTATTTTTGGTGAATTCATATGCTTTAGTGGAGTGGCGATGGGTGAGAAAGTTCACGGCAGGGAGCGTGTTTGGTGGCGGAGCTTTGAAACTTCTCGTTCGGGTTTGGATTCAGTTTCAAAACTCCTTCGAACTAAAATCTGTTTGGTGGGGGGATTTATTTATTTATTTTAAAATTTCAATTAGTTGATACAGTATAATGGTCGATACATGACAAGATTTTGTACAAAGTCTCGTGCATTAAAATGCAAAAAGGCTACAAAACCACAACCGGAAGGAATCGATTTCAAAAATATAAATACTTTAATACAAAAAAATTATACAAAAACAACCTTAGAAAGTGATGCAATTCATTATATTGTAAAGTTATTTATATTATAAAGTAAATCTAATAGATAATATGAAGCCATATCAATTTATAAAATTACTTTCATATAATTTTTTTATGACTGAAATACTCATCTTTCTAAATGAAGAGTTTCCCAAATACAGATGAGGAGAAATTATTCTTAATTACTAATTATTAATTTGAATTAGGATCTTCTAAAGCTCTTACTCAAACTTTTAGGTCTAGAGTTGAAAAGAAATAGAATACGAACCTATAATAAATCACATAGATAATATTAACTTATTCGGTAAATCTTGTAAAACTTACTCCTATATATTTCTTTCCAAGTCTAGATTTCTAGAATGAGTTCAAACTTTTTTCCCACTAAAATAGATATGTTTACGGCATAAACTAGATAAATATTTATTTGATTTGTAAATTTTAAATTCTAGTGTGATTATGAGTACTCAAACTAAGCTAAAACAAGCCAAGAATCTGATATCCTGATAACATACGGTTCTTCAAATGAAAAAACTGGATTTGAAACCACCAACCCCCTTGTATTAAAAAACAAATTAAGCCAAAACATAATTAATACATGCACCTACGTTATCTTAATTAGCCGCTAGTTTAAAGTGTGATGGTGTGATTATGTCGATATTTTTAATGATTAATACTTTCAAACATGCCAACGCCTAGCATGGGGAACTGGTTGAGGATCAGACATTGTTCCTAGACCACTACTTGCAATGTCGAAACGCAAGTTCTCAGAGGTCATGTACTTAATACACAGGTACAATTTACAATTAACGGAAATGGTAGTAATTGGAGCATCGGATAACGTAGGTTAAAAAGGAAATTTGACTCCAGCTGGTATATCAAAGCTGAGCCGTGAATGATATTGTGTGATCCCCGTCTGAACATCAGAACCGGACCCTGAATAATCTTTAGGCCTGGAACATATCCTCTCCAGCTGAACTTTTTCCTGGGAAATCAGGCAGCATGAAATGTCAATGCTTTTCGAACTTCTGAACTGCAATCATCACATACTTAAAGGATTTGCTTTTGATTGTCTCACACACCCGATTATATGCAAAAACAATGTTCAATGCATCACAAAATCTATGCAAATGAGTGAGAGAGAGAGAGAGAGAGTTCATGCGTCCTGCATTACCTCAGTGTAATCGTGGTCATAGCGGACAACGAAGATGCACCTGCAGCAGCTTTTGTCATGTGGTATCCTTTGGATTTCCACAATATAGGCATCGCAGTAAACTGCATGATCATCTCTTTCCTGAATGTTTGAATAAGACGTTGAAAGATAAGAACACCTAACATCTCAAATGCATGATTTTTCCAGCTTAATGGACATATCAAATTTTAAATATTATAACAAAACACACACACACACACACACACACACACACAAAGGAAACAAAGGAAAAAGGTTACCTGGAAGCACAACACAAGATCTCCAACCTTCACCTTCTCACACTCAGATGGTTCCAAAGGAATAGACCGCTCCCGCACTCCCCTTTTCACGTTGATCCACTCGTCTTCATCATTACTAAAGCCAGCAAATCGTACACGAACTTCCTGTAATGTATAAACATGATTCCACACATTTTATGTAGGTTGGTCAATATCATGCATTGTGATCTTTCTTAGTTGGACAGCATCACAACTCCCACTGTATTATGTCAGAGTTTAGCATAGAGATTGATTTTTTGAGGAAATGATGGAACCCACACAAAATGGGGAATCCAACAAGAGCTCCTTGTTGTACAGATAGAGCATGCCCATGTGTGTTCTTCAGAATATGAAGCATTTCTTAAACATCATTTTCTTACCCTAGTATTTTTTATTTTGCTAATAGTGATATACAGTGTGAGAGTGATGAACAGTAAATAACCAGAAAATTTCCTTGATGGCGTTAAAATCCGAACTGTAACAGCTTCTTGCCAACATGATTCCTGAAATCTGACCGTGCACATCAGGTTCCTATTTCCTACAGGTAGTTGCCATTCTTTTGGCACACCCAATGGAGCAACTTATTCTTTTCCTTCACAATATTTTTTGAGAAATAATAGTTGCAGTCATGAGTGCGCAAGCATCGTGCAATCATTTTGAAAAAAGTGAATAAATATGGCATCCACATGAAAAGAAATTAATCTTTTAATAGTGGACCCTACTCTTTTTCAAAGCGACTACACGGCGCTTGTGCATTCTACGACTGTATGTAGCATTACTCTTTTTTTTTTTTGTCTTTTCCTTCACAATATTAACATAGACAAGGCCCTAACATGAAGAAAATTGTACTGCCCAAAAGTACTTAATCAATAATGAAACTGACGATGAATCTTACAAGTTCGCCTGAGCTAATAAATCTGTAACTCTGAAATGACGCAACATCGTACCTGGAATGCAATAGAAATATTTCATTTACCACTCGATTGAAAAGAAGATTACAATATTCACAACTAAGGTTATACATTAAGGAACCGATTTCCATCCTTAACGTAAACATAAATTTGTGAGTTTCTAAGATGTGGTAAGTTTATATCATAAGCTCATGGAACTGGTAATCTGAGGAACACTACTACTTTAATCTTTTCCAATTTTCATCAAGCGTTTAAACTTTTAACATCAACAACATTTAGTCTGAATTAATTAAAAGTCAACATACAATCCTAAAATAGAGGCAGCGATTGTACACCAGAAAACTATCTTGAAGATCATTTAGTCTATTGAAAACCACACACTTGAAAGTATAATAAGAGATGTCATTAACTTCAAGCAATATAGAAAAGGGTCAAACCTCAAAGTTTGGGGTTAGGGGGAGTGGAGGTTGAAATTGGTAATGATTCCGAACCATATATGGTTAATAAATACAAACTATCATGCAACTGAAAAAATAAAAATAAATAAATAAAGTACATCAAACTCCAATAAAATCGTACCCATCACTGAAGTAGACATTGTATGGACATAAAACGTTCTAACAGAGTTCTGTTATTTGTATCTTCAGAAAGTTTCAATTTATGCTCCTACCTTTATTTGGATATACTGAGAAAGATACACGGCCTAGCAAGGCCAGTTAATTAAAGTCAAAAGCTTTGTGTCCCTTGAATTGATTTTCTAAATGATCCAAAAATTCAGAGTCCAACATTTAACAAAAACCATTCGGTCCTTAGTGCTTACTTTCTTGGTCTTCTGTTTAGTTATAAAATTAATATTATAATTCAAAAAAAATTTTTTTCCTCAACTGTCATCAAAGATTATAGGTGGCAATATGGATATGTTATGAAGATGCAATACAATAGTCTATTCCATTCATCATGTTATCTTGATGTAATTACTTCACATAGTCTCATGTAATTTCATAATGTCTTCAAGAGACCAAACTCGGAACAGCAGCAGCTTGACTCCAACATAACTATTATAGGAGTCAAGGACAAACCTAACTACCAATGGACAACATACTTGTCTTAAAAAAAGAAGCTCGATTCTGTGCCCATATTTCCTATGCTAAAATTTCAAATTTTGAAAGACACGGAACTAATGGCTTCCTTTACATGTGTAGTCGAAGATAGAGAGAGAATACTACTTGTTATTCATTGATGTTCAACAGCATATACATACTACATGCAAATGACAATTATACCCTCATAAGTTACACTAATTACAACCATGTCCTCTAACAACATGTAACAGACAAGTCTTGGTTAATTGAAAAGTTCTCTCTAGCACATTATCCTGTTTATGCTTTGTCTTATAATTTACAAGAGGCCTCGGTTGCTCTCAATTTGTGCTGAAATATCCCAAGGAAACCCGTACGACCAACCTTGGCCAATTCGATTATTTCAAGTGGGGCATATTAGAGGGAAAAAGACCAAGAAAATTGCAAACTTCAAACCAAGCCAGTAAACTTTCTCAACATATTTAGACAAAATCATGTGGGCTGTATCCTGGTTGATGAAGAGGATACACTCCTTTTTACAACTTAATTGTAATCAGATTGGACAATCATCATATGCCCAGACATAAAAGTAGCTATACCCACATTCTTTGCGGGTCTCATCTCCCTGGGGAGCTTGGAAATGCCTCAGGATTACAAGCATTCCATACACAAAAATATTGTTATTATTATTTTTTGATGAGTATACACAAACAATAATAGAAGGCATATAACTTAAAGCAACTAGTTAAAATAGGTCAAAACCAAATATGGCATTTATATAGAACGCTTTGAATTTTCTCAATTATTAGACACATTCTCACCATGCATCATCTTTTGATGATTTAGCTTCAAATGACAACTCTGATAGATCTGTGGTCCCTGTACCTGTATTGAAATTGGATTAAATTGCATGCAAGATTTCAGCCTTACCATAATATGCAAAATAGTTGGGTTTTGGAATCATGGTACACCTCCATGGCTTCACATGAAGATAACATAGCATAATTACAACTGAAATTGCCAAAAATATGTTACATTACAAATTGTCACAAAACAATCATCTCAAATGGTTATCAAGTAAGAAAAGGTAGCAGAATAATCACTCCACAATACTGGACAAGACATGGAGGAAATTTTTTTTTTTTTTATAAGTAAGAGATAAATATTATTGATATGAATGAACAAGGTTAAAACAAACAAGAGTTTGTTACAACAAAAGAAAATGATATAATATTCACAGTTGATTATGAATAGGCAGCGAAGATTCTGAGTATAATCTAGATAAGAGATATTGGAAACTGAACCCATGCAATCCATTTGTAAATGAATTGGGATATCAATTACACAAGTACACAACCGACATAGTAAGTCAGACTGTGACTTACAAATCACACAAAAGTAAACCGGTAAGCCTGTGAGTACCTTTGCATAAGCAAACAAATAGTTCGTAAATTGGGGCCCATCAGTTTATGCAACCATGTAATAGCAACCAAAAAAAAAAGAAGAAAATTACAGAATTAAAATGTTGTAAAAGGTGTTGGGATTATCAAGCATGAAGCCATAGCAACCTCATCTTTAAATGCCAACCCTGAAGCAACATCCATGAAAACTTTTTGGTGAGCTTTTAAGCAGACAAATTTGCATTTACTTCTTTTACAAATCAAATGACCTTTTTTCTGAAAATTTATTTGTATGAAATCACTAAATGAGCATTAAATTTCAAATTCCATAGAAATTCATTCAACGGAAAATACCCTAAACTACTTTGTCAACAGTTCCACCCATGCTGACAAACAAAATTCACCTTTAGGACTTGGAGAACTTTCAGGTGCATCGCTCGAAATAGGTGCATCCGGGGTATCAACAAATAATTCCACGACACCATGCGAGGGAGTGAATTTAGCTAGCGGCTGCTCTTGTTTATTCTGGAACCAACTTTCCACCTACAACAAAACTAGGACAAGAAACAGTTACAACACCTTCAAATGGAAAGAAGAGAATAGAGTTTGGATGAGAAAAGAAACATAAAAACCTGCTCCCATTTAATGATAGATTTTCCAGCACGACTTGCTGAGGAACTGCAGTGATAAAGTAGGCCAAGGAAGAGAAACAAAGGATATGATGATTAGTTAAAGCCTGTTTTAAGGAAGCACAATGAGGATATAACTGTGAAAAAGGGTTTCACTCATTTACACTAGGGATAGGATATGAATGAAATGAATTTCACCTAAAACTGGTTGCAATATCTTGGAAAAACTCTGGACCCAGTGATTGTTCTCCTACCCCCTTAAATATTTTTTCCATTTCTCTAATCTGTAAAAAAACACAAAATAATAATCATTGTAGAAGCTAGGCAAAATAGAGCTGTGTGATGGTAATATTAAACATAAAATGCAAATTAAAAGAACACAATATATTCCATCTATCAGGGTTCAAGAAATCGACAATTGAGCTAAGGGTGCCATATATCAGGGCAAAATGAAGGACCATGCTTATTACAAGTCTAAAAGAATGTTACACACACACACTCTGACTATTTTCATGCACTAGAAAGCTTTGATCAACCCAAAATACATTCACAGTAGATCCTCTCTTTTCCTGAATGGTTCAGCCTCAAAAGAAAGATAATATTTATGAAGGTGGGCCACATGGGTCAGTCATATATCGGTTAGTAGAATGACCATAACATACCCATGATAGCATACAAAATTGCACTGTGCGTCCATTGGTTTTTTCATCAAAAACCATTTGTTCATATCTCACAAGATGCTCCAGCAGACACACATATAATTAAAAAAAAACAGTTGCTCAGATGATCAGCTAAACTCGAAACTTTGTCGCATGTCAAAGTGAAAAGAAAGTAAATCGTCAATTTCCCTTCAGAAAGCAGAATTAGACCACTGTATATGAAAATCCATACAACATGCTAAATCATATCCTTAGAAGAGGTAAGGATGTCGTTTGTTGTTGACTGTTGTGTTTGTTCACCATGTCCAATGTGCAAACAAAAGTCAGATGGTGCTGTACAAAACAAGTCCCATGATAAAAAATTTACAGCATTTTACAGACTGAGACTAGAAGTAAACTAAAACCTTGGATGCAATAATAATTGATATTGGTACACTTTCGAGGTTTCATCCTCCACATTCCCTTTTTCCCCCTCTTTTGGAGTTGCAGATGCATTACTTGCAAAAATGCCATCATAATCTCGAAAAAATAAAATCTGCAACCGTGATATTGCCACTGGTATAGAGCGAGCACAAATGCACAATAATGCAGTGTAGACAAAGCAACAGACTCTACACCAAGCTACATCATAGATTGTAGTTCCTCCATTGGAATTCTTAAACACTCTTGTAAACGAAATGAGCAACACTAAAGTTCAAAGTTTGGTAGCAATACATACACTTATGAGCTTAGATAGTTAGGATACAAAAAAGAATTGGCCAACCCACAATACCATATGAGTGAGGGACCCATTATAAAAAATCGCATTTCGAAACACAGAACAAAAAAATCAAAGAATACGTTCACAGCAAAGTCGTTAAATTTCCTAGATCAAACTGCAAAATGACGAACCCACGAGGGGATACCGCAAGAGGCAGATCGATTACCTCAGCAAGAGTGAATTCAGAGCAGGAATCATCGGAATCTTCTCGCTTAAACCAGTCCATTGCGCAGAGAGAGTCAATTAACGGAAACAGGGACGGATAGGGCGGAATGTCACTCTATGTCAGTAGTTTCTACTAGGTTTTTGTTTCTCTCTCGGGGGGTTTTAGGATTTCAACTTTGTCGAGGTTCTGTGTTCTCTGATTCTCTCGTATGTCATAATATTAATTTTTAATATTAATTTTATATTAAGATTTTAAAAAATTAAATTATTTATTATATTTTATATAAAAATTTAAAAAAATTATAATAATGAGTTGAAATAAGATGAAATAAAATATTTTAAATTTTGATAACCAATCAAGACTCTTAGAGCATCCCCATTGGGTTCCCCATCCTCATCCCTATAATTTAACTCAAATATTCATTTCCTCAAATTTTTCCCTAAAATTTGTTTATCTTCTAAAGACCTCCTACATCCCATTCCCCATCCCTATCTCTATTCTTTTAAATAATATTTCTCTCAACTTTTTTTATTACTTCTTTCTCTCTCTTCCATTTACAATCTTAACTACTAACTATTTTGTCTTATTATCTTTTTTTTCAAATATCATTTTCTACTAAATATTTATTGGAGATTTTGACTATCCAATACAATATTTTATATTTAAATTGAAATTCGAATTATAAAAATCAGCTATTTTTTTTAATTAGTGCATTTTCTAACGTGATGGAAAATTTAATTAAAAGAATACTCAATATCTCTAATGAAAAACCGTAATTTCACGTATTGATGATAAAATTTATTAATTTTATTAAACGGTAATATTTTCTGTCTTTTCTCCAACGGTAATATTTTTTGTCTTTTTTCAAACGGTAATATTTTTTATTTTTTCTCCAACGGTAACTTTTTTTGTCTTCTCTCCAACGGTAACATTTTTTGTCTTCTCTCTAACGGTAACATTTTTACTCCTTTATAAATACGCAAACTCAAGCCTCATTTCCTCCATAGAACCAAACAGAAATTGTATCATTTGATCTCCTACTCCTTTCATCAAATGGCTCGTACTTTCTTTCGCAAATTATTGACATACGTATCCTCTGAAGATGATAGCGATGTTCAAAGTATGGAGGCGGATGGACAGTCATCCAGACGACGTGGCAATAGCCAACGTCGTAAGTTTATTCGGCATGATCATAATCAGGGACACGAGCGCCTATTTCGTGATTATTTTGCTGAAAATCCAGTATATCCCTCGAATCTATTTCGAAGGAGATTTCGGATGAGTCGTCCCCTATTTCTTCGTATTCTAAATGAAGTAGAGTCTTACGAGCCGTACTTCGTCCAAAGAAGAGATAATGCCGGCCGACTCGGTTTATCTTCTATGCAAAAAATTACCGCAGCACTTAGAATGCTGGCGTAGGGAGTTACTGGAGATTTTATGGATGAATACATACGTATTGGTGAAAGCACCGCAATGGAGAGCCTCAAAAAATTTACTGAGACAATAGTAAGTGTTTTTGGAGAAGAATATCTAAGGTTGCCAACTGCTAATGATATAGCCCGATTGCTTGCGGTTGGTGAACAACGGGGATTCTCAGGAATGCTAGGAAGCATTGATTGCATGCATTGGAAGTGGAAAAATTGTCCCTTAGCTTGGAAATGTATGTACTCCGGCCACATCCGTGAACCAACTATTATTTTAGAAGCAGTTGCTTCATATGATCTCTGGATATGGCATGCATTTTTTGGTATGCCCGGTTCACATAACGATATTAATATGCTAGAGAGATCTTTTATTTTTACGGAACTTGCCCAAGGGCGTGCTCCTCAAGTCAATTACACTATCAATGGTAACCACTATACGATGGGCTATTACCTTGTGGACGGTATTTATCCCAAGTGGCGAACTTTTGTGAAGACGATTCCATCACCACGTGGGAATAAGAAGAAATATTTTGCGAAAGCACAAGAATCCGCAAGAAAAGATGTCGAGCATGCATTCGGAGTACTTCAACAACGATTTGCTATCATTCGTAGACCTTCCCGAATGTTCAAAGTGAAGGTACTAACAAATATAATGAAAGCATGTGTTATTCTACATAATATGATAATTGAAGACGAGCGTGATGATAATGAGAGTCTAAACATTGAATATGATCAACTTGATGATGATCTCCCCGAATTGTCCCGCAATCATACAACTGAGCTTACGGACTTCATCCAGCGTCATCATGATATTAGAGACAGCTCGGCACATCATCAGTTTCAAGAAGATCTAATCGAACATCAATAGCTTTTATATTCACAACATTAGTCGGGGTTGCTTTAGATATTATTATTTCCTTAATGTAATTGGTGACCTATGTTTAAGTTAATCTGATTTGCATTTGTTTTTCGTTATTGTTATCAATTTCCCGAATATATTAATGGTAATCAAGTTTATTTTTTTAAATGTCATTGACACATTAATTGCACAACCATATCATACTTCCATATTATCAAATACAAAAAAGATTAATTACATCTATTTTTGCACATTTAATTAATGGTAACGAAGATAATTGTCCCAAACATAAAATAAATAACATGATCATTGAGAATCATTCTAAATCGGCATCTCTAATGCGTTTCGCCATGATTTCCCTCTGGAGTTGCTGGAAATAAAGCCGCTGCATTTCTGGCATGACACTCACATCCATCATCATGATGCGTTGATCTGATTCCTTCTTCGCGAGCTCCCCTTTCTCAGCCTCCAACCGCAGCCGTTCGTCCT
>QGSO01000498.1:524877-604293 GCA_011037825.1 Carya cathayensis | reverse complement strand
CACTAGCCCAACGCCGGCATAGCCATTCCCAAATCGGCTGCGAAACCAACGTGCCTCCATTAGCCAATGCCCCCTCATGTGTTGCATAACATCGAGATTATGTCGTAAAGGCAACATTGACCAATAAGATAATTGGAAGAATATACTTTGTTTAGTCCAGGCCAATCCATCAGGTCTACGTTTTCTCTTTCTTGAACCTTTGCCAAATTCTACATTCCCAAGATGTAGAAGTTGCTGGAGCAGATCATGTCCCGTGAGTTCTGGAGGAGGAGGCCGATGGTCGTCATTTCCATTAAATGCAGCCTTTTTCTTTCTCCAACTGTGTGCAGCAGGCAAGAAACGACGATGACCCATATAACAATGTTTTCTCCCATGCTTCAACCACATGGAATCTGTTTCCTCGTTGCATAATGGGCAAGCCAACTTTCCCTTGGTGCTCCAGCCTGAAAGATTGGCATATGCGGGGAAATCATTTATGGTCCACAAAAGTGCAGCATGTAACTGGAAGTGTTCAGACATTGATGCATCATACATTTGGACACCGACCTCCCATAACTCTTTTAATTCAGTAACTAAAGGTTGTAAATAAACATTGATATCGTTCCCTGGTGCTTTGCGGCCAGGAATGAGCAAGGACAACATTAAATACGGATCTTTCATGCATAACCACGGGGGTAAGTTATATGGCACAAGTATGACTAGCCATATGCTATACGGTTTGCTCATATTATTGAATGGGTTGAAACCATCACTAGCTAGACCCAATCTGACATTGCGAGCATCTTCTGAAAACCAACGGTGATCTTTATCAAATTGCCTCCACAACTTAGAATCACCAGGATGCCTTAGAGTACTGTGGTCATCAACTCGTTCGTCTTTATGCCATTTCATAGATTTTGCTATATTCTTCGACATAAATAATCTTTGTAATCTGGGTATAAGAGGAAAGTATCGTAAGACCTTTTGGGGAATCTTCCCTTTCTTCAGCCTGGTTGACATCCACCTTGACTCATTGCATTTAGAACAAGCTTCTTTGTCCGCGTCATCTTTCCAAAAGAGCATGCGTCGATTTTGACATAAGTAAAACCCAAACCACGCTCTAGGCGTCGGGCCTCGTGGTATGAGTTAGGTATGTCAATTTCTGGAAAAGCTGATTTTAACAACTGTAAGACCATGTTAAATGACTTGATAGTCCACCCACCAATTGTTTTAATATGAAGCAGCTTGACTATAAATGAAAGCTTTGAAAACTTTTGGCAACTTGGATACAATGGACATTTCGCATCCTCAAACAATTGGTGAAAATTTTTTGATTGGCCTTCAGTCATTGAAGGATCAGAAGTAGTACCATGTTCCCTGTCTGCATGGTCCATGAATGATCCAGCCCGAATGTCGTCTATCATCTCATCCATATCATCAACGAAATTCTCACTGGAATTAATTGTCTCTTCATCATCATTTGACGAATTCACACTGAAATTTTCACCTTCCCCATGAAAGATCCAATGTGTATAACTTGGATCAATACCTATCGTGAATAGATGATCTTCGACTTCATTGAGTGGTCGAAAAAAGTTATTATGGCATCTTCGACATGGACACCTGAAGGTATTACTTCCAGGTGCATTTTGTTTTGCCATGGTGAGGAGTTTATTAATCCCTTCACCATATTCACGTGACGTGAACCTGTTTGGCACCTGCATCCAAGTCTTGTCCATTTTGTCCACAATCGATATTTGAGTTTTTCAACCAAGCACATCAAAATTTCAGACCTTAAGCATGTTGAACAAAAAAAAATTAATACACAAAGTTCCAAGGCACAAGGGAATTTAAATGTACATCTAACCAACTAAATATGATAAAATTGAAAAGTTAATGTTACAACCATCATCGATTAGATTTAGTAAGGAAACTCATTGTATATATATCGATATGCATAAACAGATTTGTATGTTGTCAAATAAAATGGACAGTTTCAACTAAACTAGTTAGAATATTAGTATAGGAAACTGTCCACAGAGAATCAGGCAAAACAGAGAATTGTTCAACAGCTAACCAAAAAGGCTCATCGACATATGTCCATGGATTAATGTTAAATTTGTGGTTCTCAAGATTTTAAAAGTATCTGGTGAAAAAAATAAGACATACAATTGGATTAATAAAATAAGAAATTGGAAACTTTCGAAATGGTTAAAATGCATGTTTTAATATGTACAGGCATTAGCATTGGCCTCTTAGTGCTCTTTGTCATTGTATCTTTCGTATATTGGTTATTGCAGAAAAGAAAGCTTATTAAACTCAAAGAAAAGTGATTCCAACAAAATGGTGGCCTAATGTTACAGCAAAGACTTCCAAATCAAATAGGATCTATGGAGACAACAAAAGTCTTCAACACTTATATATAACAAATATAGGCACCCATCGTCGAAATTGAGAGCATACCTGCATGGGGTTGTGAATTCTGCAATGGGCTGGGTACATGTGGCAGACGACCGGGGATGAGTTCAAGCTTGCAGAGGGACTTGGCCGGAGTAAGACTTATAGAGATAGAGAGAGAAGGATAGAGAGAGCAAGAAGCAGGGAATAAAAATGAAGGAGATCAGGCTAACAGTGCCGATGATACTACGGCGCGGCAAGATCGATCGTTTGCCTCCAGGAGCGGCGGCGCCGATTACGCAGAGGAGAGATGAGATAACATCGCAGCGATTTGGGAATACACCTTCAGAGGCACAGATTATTTTGAGTGGGACTTCTACGCGGTCGTTTTGATTGCAAATTACATAGATCCCCTGCAATATATATACCGGCAATATATATAATTTAGTAAATTATCTACTGAGCTGCAAAAACTTCAGGGGCGTAGCAAAGGGCATGGATTTTGGGTTTTACCGGCAGCTACATCCTGCCGCAAACATATGTTAAATACCTCGGGGAGTACTGAAATCGACGATGCTGGAACTGATTGTGAGTATATCACTATTTGCTGCAGCTCTGCATCGCCGGCACCACGTTCCCTCTGCCACGATTTTGCAAACTGCAGGCATTGAACTGCCGAATGAAAATTTGCTACCAGTTTTCCCTCGCAGCTAATTTAGACCACTTCGGCATCTACAGAAATGGTGGGGCAGAGGAAGAGAATTTTCTGCAATTTATTTAGCGGCCACAAGGAATTGCCGCAAAGATCCAAATTCACCTGCGTTTTACCTTGCCCCCGCAACACAAGCCCTGTTTTAATCACGGGATGGAATTCATGCGACAGATTCCTTATCCCAGGAAAAAAAACCGCAGCAAAAACACACATGTGTTGTAGTGCCAACAAGTTAGTAGACGTGATAGTTTCTTTCAACCAATCAAGACCAACAAGTTACAGCGCACAATCCTTTACCGAGGCTTCTAGCCGCAGTTCTATAGTTTGTTTATCATACTATATTAAAATCGTCACGAAGTGGTCTCCCCAGGTGGGAAATATGGGTAGGAGTCAATTGTTTAGCTCCATAACCCTCTTTTTCTTTTTGCTTTTCATGTTGTAACATGTTGGTTTTGGGAAGACTATAGGAGACTCTCACCCATTAAAACTTATATTTTGTAATCACTAGTTTATCTATGAAAGTTTTTACTTTGTTGAAAAAAAAAAATCAACTTATTTACATTTAAACACATTTTAATGTGATCTTTTAAAATATTACTATTAACATAACAATTCAGATCATCTGAAATCACCGCATCATTTGAGATCTTTATAGCTAATAATAATTGGATCACTTTATTAAAAACGAATGACTAGAGGGCCTAAGCCATAAACTTTCCTTTTTATGACTTTAATTCTTGGGCTTCTCTATAAAATAGTTATAAATAAGATTTTTTTACATTTTTTTATACTTTAGCTTTTTAATTAATTGAAGGAAAATATGAAAGGGGAAAAAATATAAACGTGTCAAACTTTACTTAGTTGTGAATAGTATTTTAATTTTCCCATAATTGAGGGCATTTTCTTGTTAATTATAAATTTGATATGTTTGGATTTACCGTTTACGTAATAGTGAGAACATGTCACGTGCATTTTAAGTACTCAAATTTAATTGAGGTTTTCTTCTCTATGTCAACTAAATTATTTTTCATTGCGTGGGCGCTTTTGAATTAGCTTTTATTATTTGTTTCAAATTATTATTTTTCTTTCGTTGGTACATATATATATATGAATGAATTTAAAGTTGACAAAAGCCGTAATTTCCATCCGTTTTAAATTGTAAATTGTTTTTAGCATGAAAGATGAAAAAAAATTGGTAAAAAAATGACCGTTTAAGTGAACTTCAATCATCCTAATACTTTTAAAGAATAATTTTTGAAGATAAGAAGAAACGAAAAAGAATTATCAGAATGATTAATCATAAGGAGAATCAAAGGAAATATATAGCTCTGATCTTTACTAAAACCCAGATCTAATTACATACACACAGCCCAGAAATTCTTACTTTTCTTCCCAAAACCATTTAAATCATGGATGAAGAACTTCCCTTCCAAAATACTTTTACACACATACCCATACTAAATAGTCATGTTTCTTCGGATTGGCTTGAAAGATTACTCCGTGCCCAAGGAAAACGTCTGTCAGGACTGTGGTGGAATAGAGTGAAACCTTTATCAGCTCCAAGCCCTAGAATGCATGCAGCACAAACTCAAAATCTAATATGACAGTAGAAAGTAGAAACATATAAAAAAAAACTTTTTCTTCTCGGAAAAGAAAGAAAGAATTAACTCGATCTAACCTTCTTAATGTCAATCTCCACCTTCTTCTCCTGGACAGAACCCATGTCTTTGATGTTTAAAGTGTTGATCAGAAGGGTAATACTAGAAATGGTTGACATGGATTTCACCGTCAAATCATCCATAACCATGTATGTCACCACACCTCTAACATACCCTTTCTCAGTATTGTTCGGAACTCCTTTGGCGCGGCGGCTAGGACGTTGCATACGAGCAAAAGTTTCATCATCGGAACTCGCGTAATGCCCAAAGCCAAAGGACTCAGTCCTGATCTCTTGGTCAGGTGCAACGAAATTTTGCAGCAATGGAGGGGTAAGACTTGAAGATTGGAATGCTGGTTTAGGGTTCAAGAGAGAACCCTTGGTTTGGTTTGGAAGAAGATAGGAGGGGTCAAGGTTTTGGATACTCTCATAGACTCTTCCTAGGGACCCTGACCCAGGTGCCAAGTCATTATCCCGAAGAAGTGCGATGATGGAACCGAGAGGTACCTGTAGAAGTCCGAAGAGGAAGTCCACGAATTCCTTTCCGGTCTCTGCAAACACCACCTTGTTTGAGCTTTTGTCTACGAGGAGCTTCAAGCTAATTATCGTCTCGGTCTCGCTGCTGCTGGGATTTGTGGCCATCGTTGTCTGTGCATCAATTTGATGAGAGCCATGGACTAGATCTATAAATTGAGGCAAAATGAGAGAGGGAGAGTACGGATCCAGACCAATTATTAGAGTACGGAGACCAATTATTTGGCAGTGAAAATACCAAGTGTTGTCCGAATTTACTAGAGAAATAATTTATACATGTAAAGTTGTTTCTTATGTATTTTATTATTTATATAAATATTGTCTTAAATATTATACGGACGATAAAACTTATTAAATTGTTAAAATTGATCAAAATAGACTTTTCACAAATGCGGTCCAAAATCCTTATTCATATATATATTTATTTTCTCCCAACTTTAAAATAACTTAATTTCTAAAATAAATATAAAATATTAAAAGGAAAATGCAAAGACGAGGAATAGGGAGATCCTAATAATTATCCCTAAAATCGCATTAAGTACCACTGAGACTCTAATGCTTGCGTATAGTTATGGCGGAGCACTCATTTACTTTCTCTGTATACATGAGATAAATGTTTTTTCTATAATTGAATAAAATATTATTATAATATAATTTTTTAATATTAATTTTATTTTTAAATTTAAAAAAGTTAAATGATTTATTATACTTTTATGAAAATTTAAAAAATTTATAATAATTATATGAAATGAAATAGTTTAATTTTTGTTAACCAAACCAACCTAAATCATTATATTGATGTTAGTATTTTTCTCGGTCCCTGCCATGCACTTTAAGGACCAGTTTCAACGTTAACATCGCCCCAACACATCTAATTTATATTTAATTATTATTTAAATAATAAATATTTTCTTTAATTTTTAATTTTTAATTTTTAATTTAATAATTATCTAATTATTATAATTTTTTCAATATTTCAAACAAAACACACCCAAAAAAAAAACAATTCAAATTTTTTAATTTTCAAAACAAAAATAATATTAAAAAGTTATATTTTAATAATATTTTAACTTTTTATGTTTTTTAAATTTTTTCTATCTCATTTCTCAAATCACATAAATCATGTTAACGGTCAAATTATTTCACTATTATTCACATATTATTTTACTTTTCACAAATTTTTTATTCCATTTCATTTTAACGTCCAAACATGGCCGAAGTGTCGGACCCCTTCGTGAACATTAATATAAGAGAAATCCTTGAGCCATTTAGAGATACTAGAAAATTAAATTTATAAATTAATTTGATATGTTATGGTATATTTGGTTATAAAATTATTTTTATTATAAAATAGACCTAATATATTATATGACATTATGTCAATTTGTAAATTTACTTTTTTAAAGTCTGTTTAGGCTGTAGCATTTCTCATTATTTTTTAATATTAGATTTGAGTTTAGATATTTTTTAAATTTTAAAAATAAATAAGTAAAAATATTATAAAATTAAAAGTTGAATATATTTTTTAATATTATTTTTTTAGAAATTTAGAAAGATTGCATTAATTGTTATATTTTATTTAGAAATTTAAAATTTTACTTTTACTTTTTGCATTTAAATAATAATTAAATGATAAATTTAAAATTTAAAACTAACAAATATTTTCTATTTAAATAATATTTATAAAAAAGTTTATAAAAATATTTTAAAAACAAACTCTCGATCGTTTCTTCGCCCAAACATTATTTAAGGGCTCAGCATCTCAGCTCTACCCAATTTTGGACATCATCTAGCATCCAAGCATACTTGAATCTTGGTTTAGACCATTTCAACTTGAGACTCGTGGAACCCACTGACAAAATGCAGAAGAAAAAGCTAGACTTTCTCTCAACATTTTTCTTTAAAATATTCAATATTCAGACCAAAAAGCAAGTACTTTTGGGTCCACCAATATTCATTGTTAGCTTAGCTTGAAGCCTTGTAGATAATCTTATAAGGAAAATGTTAATGGAACACTTCTAAGTTACAATTTAAAATTACAGCTCAATTATTTTTATTTTTTTACTTAGTAATTAAGAAAATAATTATTAGTGAAATTTTATATTTTTGGTATTTTTATTAATGATTAAAGAGGTTAAAAAATTATTGAAAAAAATATAAAAGATTAAAAAAATTAAAATATATTAGCGGTACGCCCAGCAGTAAAATGATATTTGCAATGGAGGAGTGCGCAAGCGCTACGTAACTTCCTTGTAAAAAAGTGAGTAACCATGGAATCCACATGAAAAAAAAAAAAAAAAAAGTAATTTTGTAATAATGGACCCACTCTTTTTCAAAATAATTATACGGTGCTTGTACACTTTATGACAATATATAACATTACTTATATTTTCAAGGTAATGATAGTTTGAAGGGGATAAAAATATTTTTCTCTTTTCGTTGTGGTCTAGACTTGAGAATATGGAAAATAAATAAATATTTAGCTAAAAAAAAAAATTGGATTATTTGACGGACTTGGATTATCAAGGAAGTGGACGAGGCTTCTAAGAGGAAAAATGAGCCATTGGGATCATGGGCCTGACTAGATATCAATAAAAAAAAAGATCCAAAACCCGAGCCCATAACCCGATAAAGATGTTTTCTATCTGTCTGATTGAATTGGATGGTTTAATTCAAGGAGCAGTGCAAGTATGTCATTCAAGTTTGTCTGCTTCGTGTGCCTTCTAGTAATTCTTATTTTTAATTTTTTTTATTTTATTCTTCATAAACTAATTAATTTTATCTACTTTTCATCCACACATGCACCACATATTTAATATGAGATAAAAAAAAAAAAATTATCTATGATGTGAGGATGATAAATAGAATTTTTCATTCTAAAATATATCTCTCCGAGAAAAATTTGACTAACCTAATAATTCCAATAGCAAAACCCCCCTCCAAGATCCACCTTAATTACCAGTAGATCTGTTGAGAATAATAATTAGTTAATATCATGAAGTGTCAATTACAAATAACTCAAAAAAAAATTAAAGTTATAATTTTAAGGGGTAGTAAGAAAATTAGTGAATGAGGAAGGAATGGGAATTTTTCAAAAAATAATAATTATTGGCATCCAATTAAGCAAAGCATAAAAGTTTTGCCAAATCTGTAAACATTTAGATACGATCTTAGAAAATAACCTTAATTCGGTATATATCCAAAGTCCTTTTTTCCCCCTTCTTCTTATATATATAAAAGCGAAATCCTTGTACTTTTAATTTTTAATAATAAGCAACAAGTCATTTTTTTAATAGTCAAAATAATAGAAAATTTTAAAATTAAATCCTAATTGAAAAATAATGTCAGATATTTCATCAGTTAGCCGTCGTAAAGACAACCATTAGAACCACCTACCTCTCAGATTGCTTGAATATGTATTAAAAATGCTAAGTTTGTTATAAACCTATTTGTATGATCTTCTTTAGTCATTAATTAAGATCATTTAGATATCAATTAAAATCAATTTTTAACCATTAATTAAAACTATTGAGCCATCAGTTAAAACATATCTTTAGCCATCAATTAAGACTTAAGCTATACCTACTCCTTTATACTCCTATATATATGGATATCATTCACTTGTATGTGATCAAATTTTTGTATTGAATAATAACTCTTTCTCTTGTAATATCATTTCTCTTTTAGTTTCATAACACGTTATTAGTACGAAGGTTCTGAAGCTAGTGATCTTCTACTTCAAGTAAGTTTTTCAATATATTATTTGCAATTCCCAAGGTGAGTATTAAAGATTATATTCCTTATTATTACTTGATAAAATCCTACGTTTATTCACATAGTTTACATCTCAGTTATATCTATGGTGAATTAAAATTTTCATAATTTACATTTCAGTTATATCTATGGTCAATTTTTATTCACATAGTTTATATACAAGTTCTATTTATTTTTTTATACTTGTTATGAATTATTGATAATAAGATTCATCTTGGAATAGAAATGGAGCATTTCTGAAGGATCGCCCTAAACCAATAATTTTATTGAGTATCTTATAATAAAATATCTATTAATTTTATGAGATAGTTTAAATGAGTGATACGTGTACCAAAAGATCGGGATTCTCCCAAAAGCTCATTATGATTAATGCACCTAAAGTTGCATAATTAAAATTGTGTAGAGAAAAGCCACTAAAGAATATCAATTAAAAATGAATGCCTCAAATGTGATCCTGAAGTAGCAATATTGAGTGCGAAAGTTTACAAGATATTTTAAACTTATATCTTGTCTTTTAGTAGTTAAACAAAATAATGAGTTTTTGTTAAGAAATCATTAGTCACGTCCTACTAATTCCATATCATTCCCTGAAGTGAATGATATTGGATTTATACCATTCTCAGAAGAGAATGGTGCATTTTCAAACCAAGAGTTTGGACTTGGTAATGAATATCTTTATAGTACTTCTATGATTGCGGGCCAGAAGCTCGTATTGGAAAAACTACCAGCTTTTTCTTTAAGATGATATTATACAACTATTGAATCAAATATTATGATGCATCAAAAGTGATATGCTTCAAAATATTTATGTTTTTCATGATTAAATTGATCATCCGAAATCAATTACGATAAGTCGAATAATTTTCATACAGACGTCTATAAAAGAACCAGAAGATTCTTTTACTATAAAGTCTTCCCACCATAAGCGGAAAGAAAAATTTGTTTGAAACAAATAAAATGAAATAATTCGACGTTATCTTGATTATCATAGATGAACTGAAAGTTCATATGATAATTAATTTATGGATGCAATAAGATAAAAATGTCTCATATTCTAGCTGCTAAAATCCCAGCGATGATTGAAGTCCTCGTAGGACAATTAATAAATTTAGTAGTCTAATAAACATAAGACATGTTTAAAAGTGTAGGAGACATATTGATACAAAAGATAAAGCATCTCGTAAGAGAAAAGCACAAAGAAAATAAATTGGTGCTCCTGAAGAGGCTGTACCCATAAAACAAGTAATAAGATCCATCCAAACTTTCTGTACAAAATTCTCTCATAATAAAAACTCCTGAAGAGTATAATCCTCCTGAAGAGTACCTCCTGAAGAGGTTTTCCATAAAATGTCTTCCCTTGAAGAGGGACAGGTACCTGAAAATAACGATATCTCGATACATTTTATAAGTATTGGAGAATTTTGGATAGAAATAAAATCGTTGTCAACAACGTATTTTCATATAAGATGGCACTTGACATTACCAGAAGTAATGAAGAAAGTGAGCCAATAACTTTCGAAGAAAACCGACATAAAATTATTGGCCAAAATAGAAAGAAACAATTTCTGCAGAACTGATATCACTAGTAAAATGTGATACATATAGACTTGTAGTCCAAATACCTAAGAGGTGATACTCGTTGAATATCAGTGGGTATTTGTATAAAGGAAATGAAAATGTGATAAATAAATCACGAGTCGGTTTCTCGCAGAAATAATATTGATATGCTTTTGAAGTTGATGAAATTATATTGAGGTTTTTATTAGTTTGATAGTTACCAAGAGTTCAGGTATGCATGATTAACTGCATATTTATATGGATCACTAGATATGAAATACATGAAGCATATAGTCGTTAAGTACTTATTCTATCAAGTTTCAAAAATCCTTATATGATCTAAAACAGTCCAAACGCACGTGGAACAAACTATTTACCATATATTTTCAATATTTAGATTAGCTTTTATTGCAGTTTATATAGAAGATTTAAATGTCATTGAGGCTCCAGAATAGCTCATGAAAACTGCACTTATTTGAAATATAAATCAGAAACCCTTTCGGCTTCGAGGGGGAGATAAATGAAATTATTAGTTCTGAAATACTATCTCTTAAATGCAATTAGTATTTCAAATTCATATTACGGTTTTGTAATAAATGTGCATTATTAAAGGAGAAATAAAATGGAGCATACAGAACATCTACCAGAAGATAGAAACACAATATGAATATTTGTGAAATATTATTTTATTATCTCGAAACAAAATTACAGAAATTTGAGACTTTTCGCCTCATTCTTTAAACGATCTTGCTCTTCAAAAATTTACATGGCATCCCTGTCTAAAGGAGAAGGTAATCGAAAAGAAGGATCAAGCAATAATTTTAAATTCCTATTCTCTTGCTTTATTGCTCCTATCTTCATGTTGGACTCTATAAGAAGTTGCTAAATGATATAAATTTTCTCGTTGAGTTTGTTAACCTTACAAGTTTTGGATTGTAGTCGCTGAGAAAATGCGACAATAGTTGATGAGTATCGGGTACCAAGACTCACAAGCTCGTAAATAACATCATCATCTCACTTATTAGTCAGATCATTATTGTATTGCATTATGGCACCTATGGTAGAAGCAGAAACAACTAGTGAACGAGGTGTAGAATACCTCATATATTGGTCACGAGAAGATTAATGGGTCATTGCAGAGTAAGAATGCAGACTAATTACAAAAAAGTGAAGAAGATGGGATGCGAATGAAGATGAGCTGAATATTTCAGATAATGATATATTGATAGAGAATACGCTAAACACAGATATCCTACAGTTATTTACTAGGCCGTGAAAATAAAAGCAGTTTGCCCCTACTCTATTTGAATTTGGACTTTTTCATAAGTTAGGAAAATTCAAGTAATTTTCAATTGGCCTCATTCAAAATATTCATCAAAGTCATCTCTACATGGAAAATAAAATTACGTTAAAAATATAATTAATTGAAAGGACTATATGAAAATATTCTTGAAATATGAATCTTACCAGTTTCTAACTTATAGCTTTCCGCATCTTCCATTACATCTTGTGAGTCATAATTAACAGATGGAGCCATCAATCAATTTTGTGTACAAATAAGAGCTTCAACTGTTGCAGGGGCCAATGAGCTACAGAATGAATCTAAAACACGACCACCAACACTAAATGCCGACTCGGAAACAACAATAGTTAATAGGTAACACATCTCGAGCTATATTGGCAAGGATCGGAAAATTGATTGAATTCATCTTTCACCACATTAAAATATCAAAGTTGAGCATCAATCCTTCAAGGCTCCCCATAAAATATCGATCCAACTCAGATTTGGATTCTACGACACCCTTTGATGCTTGATAGTGCCGATACATACTAGAAATATCTGCATCATTATAGGATATTGTGTTGCTTTGAGTTTCATCAACACTTGAACTTACATTGGATTTTGAATACTGTTTATACATCTACTCAATCATCCTCCTTAATCTTGTAACAAGTTCGAACGCTCGCTCATGGCCAAGAACCCCTGTAAACCAAAATTCCAAAACTTCCAACTTGGAGCGCGGATCAAGAATAACCGCAATAAATAAGATTTTGTTTACTTTCTTAAAATTCCCCCAATACTTGTCATATTTCTTAAGCATCCTCTCCGACATAGTTTTCAACATATCATCATCACCCATAGAAAATTTGATCAAATGGTTATAGATTGAAGATATTTCTCTCATAAACAAATGTGAAGTTGCATAAATTGAACCTGAAATCTGCAAGGTGACGTCATAGAAAATCTTCAAAAATTGTACAAAAACCTTGACGATTTTCCAATCATCTAAAGTTGGCGGTCCTTCTCCAACCTCATGTAAATGCTGACCAAACTGATTGTCTTCATCCTGCATCACCTCAAAAGCCGCATAATACTTGAGAGTCGTACTCAACATCAGATATGTTGAGTTCCACCTGGTTGGAACATCAAGAGAAAGAAGTGCACCACCCAAGATATTTTGTCTCTCCACGCATGACTTGAAATTATCAAGTCTTGCAGGAGAAGACTTCACATATTTCACCGTATTACGAATTTTCACAATTGATCCATCAATTTCTTTCAAGCCATCATGGACAATAAGATTCAAAATATGTGCACAACATCTAATGTGCATAAGGTCATTGTCTAATACCAAACAATCTCTAAGTTTGGTAATTTTCCTCAAATAATCAATGGCCGTAGTATTAGAAGATGCATTGTCTACTGTGATTGTAAATATCTTCTTTATGCCCCATCTAAGTATAGATGACTCGATCTCTCTTCCTATTGTTGTCCCTTTATGATTAGAAACTTTCATAAAACTTATAATTATTTTATGCAAGACCCAATCACCATTAATAAAATGGGATGTTATGCACATATAGTTAAGATTTTGCACTGATGTCCACATATCAATAGTGATGCAAATCTTATAATCAGATGCCATGAATATATCCTTTAACTTGTCTTTTTCTAACAAGTACATTTTCATACAATCTCGCATAACAGTAATGCGAGAGGGCATCAAAAATCTAGGCTCAACTGTAGCCATAAAGTCTTTAAATCCCTGTTTTTCTACAAATCTAAAAAGTAGCTCATCCACAATTATCATCTTAGCTACTGCCAACCTTATTTTCTGCTCATTATACTTGGCAGGTCCAAAACTAGGACTACTAGTTGTACCATCAACCCCATCTGTGACGCCCCCAAATTCCGCTTGGGATTGAACGGACATTTGAAGCGTCGAGACATGCAACACAAGGTTACCTGCCCCCGTTCATGACATATAAGATGCAATGTTCCTAATATGCATCTAGCATTATGCAATATTCACAGCGGATAATTTTTTTCTTTAGCAATACTATGCACCAAACTAAAAATATCCCAAATACTTGAAACATATTTCATACATAAAGGCATACTAAAAAGCCGTGATCACCACACTAGTCTAAAATGGTTGTGATCAAAAGAATACTTGAGATACAACTCCAAAAGTATAAGTATTAACCTAAGTTAAATACTATACCATCATCAACATCGCACCGTGGTCTAGTCGTACGTATTCAGTTGGTCAGATTTCAATTCTCCTTTGGGTCCTGTAACAAGATCTACCATTCGGGGGGAATGGTAGTTGGGACTACCAAAGTGAGATTTGATTACAAATCTCAGTAAGTTAACATAAAACTCACACACAGGTTAAAGATGCATGCATGGCAGTAAAAGCATAAATGCATAAGTAAAGTCGTACATAAGCATAGCATAACTTGACATATAACATGACATAACCAGAACTTAAACGTGAACTGAACTTGACTTAACATGACATGAACTTGAGTTTAAAACATAACATGGACTTGAAATGTAGCATGAACGTAAACATGCATAACATAAATATGAACTTGAAAATAACATAAACTTGAACATATCATGACATAAACGTGAACTTGAGACATACTGTAAACGTGAACTTAACATGATGTGAACATGAACTTGGAACATAACTTGATCATGAACATAACATGTACGTGTACATAACAAAACATGAACTTGATCTGAAACTTGACTTATCATGCACTTGATCTGAAACTTGACTTAATACGTACTCCACAGTTGTTGTGGCCCCACGTATTCTACGTGTCACAATTGCTGTGTCTCACGTAGTGTATGCTCCACAGTTGTTGTGGCCCCATACTTCATGCTCCACAGTTGTTGTGGCCCCATGAATACACGTAACATAAAATATAATACGTACTCCACAGTTGTTGTGGCCCCACGTATACACGTAACATAAAATATAATACGTACTCCACAGTTGTTGTGGCCCCACGTATACACGTAACATAAAATATAATACGTACTCCACAGTTGTTGTGGCCCCACGTATACACGTAACATAAAATATAATACGTACTCCACAGTTGTTGTGGCCCCACGTATACACGTAACATAAAATATAATACGTACTCCACAGTTGTTGTGGCCCCACGTATACACGTAACATAAAATATAATACGTACTCCACAGTTGTTGTGGCCCCACGTATACACGTAACATAAAATATAATACGTACTCCACAGTTGTTGTGGCCCCACGTATACACGTAACATAAAATATAATACGTACTCCACAGTTGTTGTGGCCCCACGTATACACGTAACATAAAATATAATACGTACTCCACAGTTGTTGTGGCCCCACGTATACACGTAACATAAAAAATAATACGTACTCCACAGTTGTTGTGGCCCCACGTATACACGTAACATAAAAATATAATACGTACTCCACAGTTGTTGTGGCCCCACGTATATACGTAACATTAAATATAATACGTACTCCACAGTTGTTGTGGCCCCACGTATTCACGTAACATAAAATATAATACGTACTCCACAGTTGTTGTGGCCCCACGTATTATACGTAACATAACATGTCTTATCTTTCTTAATGCATGAGATATTAATTAATATCATATACTTTTCTAACATGGCGTATACTTGTAAATGGCACAATATGATTTAATCATAACATTTCATGGCATACTTAACATGGCATACTTATAACATACATCATTGTATGACAGAAAAGATTATGTAACAGATAATTATTCATGAGAGATTAAATCATACGTAGCAGATAAACATGTAATGACATAGCATGACATGGCATATACGATAACATACATACATAAATTGTAGTTCTCTTACCCATCACACATACACAATAAACTGATAGTAAGTTAGAGGCTAACTTACCTCGATCGTCGCGTTCTATGAGAATAGAGCGCGAGACACGAGGAACTGCACAACAGCTGGAAGAGGAACACTCAAGTCCTTAAGATTTTCACTTCTGAACTCAATTGCCATATTGTAAGCACTTGCAACACCACGGCCAACTTGAGGTTTCACTATACTCGGAAGAGATAAATTGACTTCAGAAAGCCTTTGCACTAAAACAAGTTCATTAAAATTATCAATAACAACCAAACAAACAACTCATTTCTCAATCCATATACTCTTAGCCATAGTCAACCACAAGATGACACCAGTCATCCCGGACTATAATCCATATCATCACTGCTTCGGGACACTGTCATACAGTTTCCCAACATTACACCATACGCTCCACACTTCTCTGCTACGCCATCCAACCCTTCGTGACACGCCATCCGGTGTATCACGACTTAGTACAGAGTACACTCACGTGAACTCTCTTCCATTCACACTACAAAACCCATCACTGCGATACACGTCTCACGGTGCATCGCTACGCGACACGGAGTACGCGCTACGCGTACTTCCTTCGCTACAACACTCATCAACACGATGCACATCACACGATGCATCGCCATACCACACGGAGTACACTACATGCGTACTCCCTTCCTTCTACGACCCACATCACTACAGCGCACGTCGCGCGGCGCGTCGCTGCATTACACAGAATACGCTACACGCGTATTCTCTTCACACAACCCGCCGTATCACATCTACGGCATCCATCTCACGCCTATACTTCACAGCACAGTCCACAAAACTACAAAATCAAGCCTAACACTTCACAACCACACTTCGTTTCACAACTACGCAGCGAACTCCACAAACACTAACTACACAGTCTACAGCCAACCAAATCAACTATGTTAAACATAAATAACTAAAGATAGAGGGTTATACCATCGACGGGATAACCCGTGCGTCGCTCGCTGCTCGTCACGAACATGCGTCGGAGGAGCATACGTGGCGGTACGGTGTCTGTCCACCACATAAAGTGGTAGTTTGGGCTTGAGAAAGGCTAGGCGTGGTCTTGGAAGACTCACGGTCGCCTTGTGATGGTCAAAGGTGGCGGAGCACGGCGGCATCACGCCGTGAACAGTAACTCCGAACGGTGAGCGGAGGAGACGCGAGGTAGCGAAAAGCCATAGAACTTCATGGAAAGCTAGGGAAAGGTAGAGGAACATGTGGTGGAGCTGTGGTGGCGAGGTGGTGGTCGGACGGTGGCTAACGGCGGCAGATCGGCCGTTTGAAACCATTTTTGGCCTTGGAGAGTGCGGGAGAGTGTGAGCTCTACGAAGCTCCGTTGGCCATGAAATTTCTTGGAGAGGTTCATGAGGATGAGAGGAACAAGATGGTGGTGGTGAAACACCACGGGTGGCCGTGTACGGCGGCGCACGGTGGTGCAACCGAACGGGTGTTTTGAGAAACCCATATGAGAAAAAGTGAGAGTTTGGGAAAAAGAAAGACATGGGGAGGAAGCCCTTGATGTGGTGAATCCAATGGTGGTGCTTGGTGGCTGATTTGGCCGTGTATGGTGGTCCAAAATGGTGAAAAGCCTTAAAAACCCATTTGTTTGGAGGCGAGAGTGGCGGCTAACCGTGGCTCGGATGGAGGTGAAACTTGGAGGGGATGTTCACCGGTGAGAGGGGAAGAAATCTGGGTGGGTGGTGTAGTCCACGCCGCCGGCGAGCGGCGGTTCTGGGCGGAGAAAGAAATCGGCAACAGGGGAGAAAACAGGGCAGGGGCAGCAACTTCCGGGGGCTCTCGGCGACTAACGGCTGGTCCGATGGCTCTGAAAATTGGTGTGTATGAACTATGGTGAAAGGGGAAGAGAATGGCGGGGGTGGTGTACGACACCTCCACCGGACGGCGGAGAAACGGGCGGTCAAAGGGGCGGCGACGGTAATGAGACAAGAAGGAAGAGCACGGGAAGAGAGAGAGAATTGGTGGCCGGCGTTGCACACCTCCGGTGCAGATGTGTTCGCCGGTGAGGGAGGGACATGCCGGAGGTGGAGGTGAGGCACGGCGGCCGGAGGTGGCGCCGGTAGGAAGCTAGAACCGATCAGCTATGGTGGAAGGGTGTAAGTCGACCATGGAGAGAAGGAGAGGAAAGAGAAGAAAAAAAAAGAAAAAAGGAAAAATGAAGGAAAAAGGGTAGGAGCCTAGGTAATAAACTTCAATCCTACGTTTTGGGATCCTCAAATAATTCAACGGTGAATTAAAACACTGATTAAAAACGCGTAAATGTTTTATTTTAAATAAAACACTTTAAATAAAACACCACGATGAATTAAGGTAGAATATTATTTTATAAACTAAAATTTATAAAATAATATTTCCTCATCATTATATAAAATGATAAAGTACCGTTAATTAATCGAAGATGATAAAACCAATTAATTTAAATAAGAGTTTTCAACGTAAAATTAAACATCTTAATATCTTAAAACAACTAAAATATTTAATCTAAGTAATTATCCACAATTATAATATTTTCAGAGCTCATTAAATTATTATAATTGTGCTACTTTAAAAACAAACTTATCTAATACTTTGAAATTCGATGGATAAGATCCGGGAAAACGCCATCGAGGTACAACGCTTAGGATAAAACTGTTCATGATTTTACAGCTGTCGGTGAAGAACAAATTACGTGATTTACGGAAAAAGATAATCTATACGCGTGATTCCAGATGAGGGTAAAGACGAGAGAGATGTGATTGCTGTCGGGAAATAATCCAAAACTGATAATTTTAGCGGGCTGTTACACCATCCCTCCTAGGTCCGGTCGTTTTTTATTGGGGGTTAACTTTTCCAATCTCAATAAAGGTCTTACAATTGTCATTATGGTACCTCAAAGATGAAGTACCTTACTTTTTAGAATGACATAATAAAACCTTACCACAGTAATTACATGTAGCTTTGTGAACATCGGGGTCCCCATCCTCAATCCTAGAAAAATGAAGCCATGCATCTGATCTACCTCGAGATCTTTTGATAGGAGGGCGAACATGAGAATGAGTAGTTGTAGGGAAAGAGCTATCCAAATGAATTACATCAAGGATTGATTCAAATTCTAACGAAGCCATAGCATTACTAGATTCCATAATTGAAATTTGACATAAAGAAAGCATCATTAAAAAATAAAAAATAATGTATGGCTCATGCATGCATTGATCAAAACAGTAGAAGAGTGAGTCATAAACTGAATGAGGAGACATGCTATATATATAACCTTCTTGTACATATTCAAATATATATCAAACAAATGGTTAGAGAAGAAGCCCACAAACAAATGGTTAGTACCAACTGCAATCATTAATCGCTTTAATTTGATCACTTATATCACTATATATATGTGGTGGTCAATCTAGTTTTTTATTGGACTTGACTCTTTCTACTGTACAAGACTAAAAGGACACAAGAAAATAAAGAATAAAGATGAAGCAGACGAGAATATGCCCTGAATCTTCTTCTCCAATAAAAATATTACTCTAGTAATAGTATCCAAGCAGGATTGATAATACGTAAAGATCAAATCCTTATTACCAGGTGTCATTTTTACATCCGTACGGAAGCTTACTAATCTTACTTAAATAAAGGGTAATCTTACTAATCTAGAATTTTCAGCAGCCGAAAGCCCACTGGAAGCTCCTCCATCCGTACGAGAGACAGAGAGAGAGAGAGAGAGAGAGGGTTTGAAATATTTTTCCGCGAATATTTCAGCGTCCGCCCAAAACAAGGACCTGAAAAAAGAATGACTGGGACTTTCTGCTTGATCGTTGGAAACTGTGTACAATTTTATTTCAGGAACTCAAACCAAATGAATGGTGTCTGAGTCTCAAGGAACACCATTGACGAACCAAAAAACCCAAAATCTCAACATCATAAAGATCCAAATAGAGATCGAATTCACAAAACGAAACAATTTATTATCTAAAGCTTTAGGAATAAACAATCTATTCAGGATTCCTTCGTGTTACCTTGTATGATGGCTGAAGAGTGAAGACTGAAATAAAATGGAGGCAGGGGCACTGGGTAGCGCTGGAGCTGTAAGTCAGCTGATGAAGCTAGGTTGAAACTTAAAAGTTAAACGGTAAAAGTAAATAAATTGGGTATCGAGTAATAATTGGATCCATTTTATCCGAATAAAACCCGTTCGGAATTTCATCCTCTCTACCCATTTTAGTTCGGGTCGGGTATTTTCGGGTCGAAATAGTCGAGTATTCGGTTCGGGTTGGGTTTTTCGGATTAAATGTACAGTCCTACTGACCCATGAAACCCAAGAGAAGAAATTGTTGGACAACACGCGGTCGTCAAGGGTCGAAGGATAGATTGTCGGACATCCCTACTGGTCAACAGCCCCAACGCACAAGGTCAAGGGCAGCTCCAGTCCTTGAACCCCGGCAGCTGAGCAAATCTCAGAAGTAAGACACCTAACTAAGGCCACGCCACATTAAATGAGATGCGGAGACGGGCATGCCAAGACGAAAGAACCACGACACCTTCAATGAAGCCTGAGGGTGCACACACCATGACGTGCCTTTTAGGGTGTTAGTTGTCGCCACAATCATGCCCGGAGAACTGTGACACAACAGTGAGCTAGCAGGGAGATGTGACCTGAGTAGAAAGCGATACCCCTACGATCCTCTCTTCCAGGGGTTGCCTAAGCCAAGTATATATACCCTATCACTCAGTGTGTGGTCAAAATTCACGGGGTACTATTATGGGAGTTATCCCTGAGGCCAAGGCAAGGCAAACGAGCCTAGTCCACGAGCCATCAGACCAAAGGCTCGAGAACTAGGAATGGGCCGAACCAGGCCGGCCCAGGAATCCTAGAAGAAGAAGCAGTTGGACAACACAAGCTAGTCAAGTGTCTAAGGACAGATTGTCTAACACCTATACTGGCCGACATCCCCAATGTGCAAGGTCAGAAGTAGGTACATCTGGCTACTGCCATGTCGCATTAAATGAGATGTAGAGATGGGTACGCCACAACAAAGAAACCACGTCGCATTCAATAAAGGCCGTGGGTCCACAATGTCCTTCTGGAGTGTCAGTGGTCGTCACAATCATGCCCTGCAGGATTGTCGCACAACATAGAGTTGGCAAGGAGATGTGACCCGGGTACGAAGCGCCACCCCCACGATCCCCCCTTCAAGGGATCATGCCCTGCAGGATTGTCGCACAACATAGAGTTGGCAAGAAGATGTGACCCGGGTACGGAGCGCCACCCCCACGATCCCCCCTTCCAGGGTCGCCCCAGCCAGGTATATATACCCTCTCCCTCAATGAGGGGAGGGCTCTCAGACACTCTTCATACTCAAGCTTCTGTAATAGTCTCACAAAGAATTACATACTGTTTAAACATCAGAGGTGTCCCCCGCCACCTCGAAACTCTCATTTCTTAATAGCTACATGTGCGAGTTGGGTCTCGTGGATTTACTCAGGTTGTGAAACATGACATCAAATGCTACCTATCACTTTTTAGTGCATGACTTACATCATATATTTTTACAAGATTTCTTTATCAAGAAAGCATTTTTTTTTTTTTGCTGTTTTGGCTATTTGTTGGATTCTCTTCTCATCATTTATGTTGTCATTTTTTTTAAGTTAATTTCATTACACTACAAAGATGATACATGAGGAGGGGGTAGGGTTTCCCAACAAACACCCCAAAGCAATAAATAATAGTGCGAAGTGGTGAAAAAAAGAAAAAAAAATAGATTTATTTGGGATCAATTTCTTGGTCCCTACCCATGTCCTATGAAAGGACATTGTCTTATAAAAAGACGAATAAAGACCACCACTGGAAGCGAAAAAGGTGGCGAGTGCACTGTCAGTTATTGCCAAAAGATACTTTTTGGCGAGATCCACGACCCCTCTTGCAAAATCACTAGTTAGGAAAACTAGTAATATATAGTAGCTAGAATTTGAGCCAAGTCGCCAGAGAAGGGCCACAACATGCGCCACCTCAAGAGGTGAACGGACTGGCAGACCCAAACTCTGAGACTGGCGAAAATCCACTATAGAATGTAGCTGCCTGTGGGAGACGCGCACGACAAGTGCCATGCGTGCAGCAAACACTCTGAGCCAAATGACGGATTTCTTCCACGAGGTTGAAGATCGATGGCTAGAAAGATGGAAAAGTGGGCGCATGCTGGTTGGAGGTAACTAGAGAGCAGTAGATCGGCAAGATTCGGCACTATGGTGAAAAAGCTACGAAAATAAACAAAACAGTAAATGAGCCACGGTGACTAGCGAGGAGGGGAGGTGGGTGGAGCCGAAGCATCAACCCCCTCCCCCCGGTGAATGAGCCAAAACACTGGAGAGAAATATTGTCATTTAATTTGATATATCGTATATTTTGAAGGTAATTTAAAAAAAAAAAAAAAAAAAAATCTCTGATACGGCATGAAAACATTGGATTGAAGAGAAAAGATGGAAACATTTTGGTAAATTAAAAAAAAAAAAAGTGCAGTGAAAGAGAAGTATTATAGTCATAAAATAAATTTATAAATTAATATAATTTTATATAATATATTAAATAATAAAATTATCTTTATAATCTAATTTATTACATTAAATAATTTTAATATATAAATTTATTTAAATAAAATATATTTATGCCTAAAGTATGGAACTTTTTTAGTTTGCTAACAAAATATGATTTGTAGCCCCGTTTTGAAGTTCGATTGAACTAATATCAACTAAGATCTAAAATATATAATATTTTATTTTATATAGTAATTATATAAATTAATTATGTAATTTTCATTCAATTGATTACTATTGACATATATACAATGTAATAATTTAATATTCATTAATCATTTATAAAATTTGAAAGAGATCACTTAATTTTAATTTTACTAATTTAATTAATTTTTTCATTAATATTTTGGTTAAAAAAAATAAAGATATTTATAAACCCAACCGGTTACATTAAGTCAAGCATCCTTAAAAATCTATCAAAAAATTATGGATATGTCTAGAGCCACCACTGGGGGCACTCACTATGCTAAAAAATATATATATTTGTTTTGTTTTTAATTTTATTTTTTAATACTTTTAAATATTTTAAAAAAAAAGGTAAAAAATTTATAATATTATTAAATAACATTTTCTTAACCACTAAGAAAAAAAATAAAAATAAAAAAGAAGCAAAAAAAAGTGAAATCCCCAACTGGATCCTAGCTTTATTCAACCTAGCTTTATTCAAAAGTTATAATGTATCCTTGTCCGATCATCAAATCAGTCTCACACAACACAAAACCATCTAATCCAATCGTTAAAAGTTTTTTAAATTATCTTATAAAATAAAATAAATAATTTAATTTTTTAAATCTTAATATAAAAATAATATATTTTAATAATTTTTTATTTAAATTTTAACTTTAATCTCCACTCATTTCTTAACACAAAAGACTCCTTATTTTCCCTCAATATATAGAGTGCATGTTCCCATCAAACTGATGCAGAGACAAAGATGGCCAGGAATCCCAGCAGCAGTGAGACGGTAATTAGCTTGAAGCTCCTCGTAGATAAAAGCTCAAACAAGGTGGTGTTTGCAGAGACCGGAAAGGAATTCGTGGACTTCCTCTTCGGACTTTTACAGGTACCTGTCGGTTCCATCATCAGACTTCTACGGGATAATGACTTGGCACCTGGGTCAGGGTCGTCCCTGGGCAGAGTCTATGAGAGTATCCAAAACCTTGACCCCTCCTATCTTCTTCCAAACCGAACCAAGGGTTCTCTCTTGAACCCTAAATCAGCATTCCAATCTTCAACTCTTACCCCTCCATTGCTGCAAAATTTCGTTTCACCTAACCCAGAGATCATATCTAAGTCCCAGCAGGGGGGTTTTTATTTTTCGAGTACCACGGATCATGGTATTAGTGTACGATTTGAAAACACTACTGAGAAAGGGTATGTTAGAGGTGTGGTGACATACATGGTGATGGATGATTTGACGGTGAAACCCATGTCAACCATTTCTAGCATTACCCTTCTCAACACTTTAAACATCAAAGACGTGAGTTCTGTCCAGGAGAAGAGGGTGGAGATTGATATTAAGAAGGTTAGATCTATTTCTTTCTTTCTTTTACGAGAAGAAAAAGTACTTTTTTTATAGGGAGCGGCTCCTATGCCGCCCTCCACCATACCGCTGGCGTACGGATCAATAAGTAGTTTTTTGTTTTTTCACAAATTTTTAATCATTTTTTTATCATTAAATAAAAAAATATATATTAATATTCTTAAAATAACTTCTTTAACTATTAACTAAAAAAAAATAACAATACACTATAACAGTACACATAAGCGTCACAGCAGCATCTCTCTTTTTTATATGTTTCTACCGTCATATTTGATATTGAGTTTGTACTGCATGCATTCTAGGGCTTGGAGCTGATAAAGTTTTCACTCTATTCCACCACAGTCCTGACAGACGTTTTCCTTGGGCACACGGAGTAATCCTTCAAGCCAATCCGAAGAAACATGACTCTTTATTATGGGTATTCTGTAAAAGTATTTTGCAAGGGAAATTCTTCAAAGATGATGTAAATGGTTTTGGGAAGAAAAAGAAGAATTTCTGGGCTGTGTGTATGTAACCATATCTGGGTTTTAGTAAAGATCAGAGCTATATATTTCCTTCGATTCTCCTTATGATTAATCATTCTGGTTATTCCTTTTCGTTTCTTCTATCTTTGAAAATAATTCTATAGAAAAATTAGGATCTTTAGATCTTGAAGGACGAAGCAATTAGAAATTAGATCATCATCTAATGAATAACCTTAAAAAAAAAAATATTTTCTAACAACTGAATTATGATTAAATAGTCATTTTCTTAATAAATCTTTTATATTTCATGCTAAAAACAGTTTCTAATTCAAAACGGATGGAAATTACGTCATGTGATCAACTTTAAATTCTTATGTACGAAGGAAAGAAATTCGAAACCAAATGTGAAATGATAAGAGCTAATTCAATTATAAGTTGACACAGAGATAGAAACCTCAATTTTTTGGTTAAAATCTGTCATGTTAACCTCAATAATACATAAATGGTAAATCCAAACATATTAATTTTATTATTAACAAGAAAATGCACGCAATTATGGGGGAAAAATACTATTCACAACCAAGTAAAGTTTGACATGTTTATATATTTTTTTTCCCTTCCTTTATCAGATTTTCCTTCAATTAATTGAAAATATTAAGTATGATAAAATTGTAAAAATTCTTATATTATTTATAATAATTTGTAGAGAAGCCCAAGAATTAAAATCATAAAAAGGAAAGTTTTAAGGCTTAGATATAGACTATAGTCATTAGTTTTTAATAAGTGATATAATTATTAAAAATCTTTATATTTTACTAGTCGTGAAGGTCCCAGAAGAATAAATAGCAAAAATTCAACACTATAAGTACGAGCACTCACAATGGGTTTTGTAAAACTCATATTTATGTAAAATTTGAAAGAAAATAGCTTAAAAGTGCATCCAATGGATTATGCATTCTATTTCTATTTTCAATCTATCTACAGTGTTGCCTCTAAATATAGAAGGAACTGTACACAAATGTAAACATTATTTTATTTATTTTATGTCTCTTTTTGTACATTGCATTTCACTATATTTTCTCTCTTTATACTTTCTGTCCCACAAAATATTAAAAAGTATAGTATTTAAAGAATATGAAATAAAAATAGATAAGCTGATGTATGGTATATTATAAAATTTAATATGTAAAATTAAAAAATAAGTTTTGATTATGTATTTAAAAGATAAAATGAAAATGTATTTTAAAAGGTACACACATCCTTTAAAAAAAAGTACACTTTACTTTTTGAAAAACAAAGCCACTGATAGTTGGTCTTGATAGTGGATCTAATGGAATTTTTCTTTACTTAATAATTAAGAAAATAATTTTTAATAATATTTTATTATTATTTTCAATACATAAAAATATAAACAAAATGAGTGAAAAAAAAAAAGGACATATGACCTCGATTTTTTTTTTTTTTCTCTAATCAACAAACATCTTTACTTTCTCCAGCTTTACTAAAGCTGCCTGTTTGCAACTTTTTAAAGGGTCCTTCAACATGAAATTGCATTTTCCCATTTTTAAAGGAGCCCTTATACCTATTTCGGTGACTTTGGAGTTTCGATTCATACTTTTTATTTTTTTAAGAGTTATGTTATTTATAAATTTAATGTGCAATAAATATATCATTTATTGTTATTAAGACGAATTTTATAATTCAATTCGGTCACCGACTACAATACAACAAGCATGATTAAGGGCCTCTTTGGATTGCAATGGGAGATCTAAAATAGACGATCTAAAGTGCTAAAGTGAAAAAGTTTGTGGTAGTTTTACATTAAATTACTATTAAATTAAGAAAAAATAGAAAATTAGGTTTTAACGAAAGTATCAAAGTAAAACTTTTTATCATAAGTACTTAAGAAAAAATAATCCCTATTTTACCATGCTATATAAATTACAAATTGACCCTCATCATTTTAACAATATAACAAAATGACCTTTAGAAGCACTAAAAGTCATACGCAAAAAAAAGTTGAAGATTTATAACTCTTGGCTTCTAAGTAGCAACACTAAAAGTCTATCTAAATTTATATTTCTTCTTGTATTATAATATTTACTTTCTATCAAATATATGTCTTTTTATGTCATTTCTATTTCTAAAAGTGCTTTTTTAATTTACTTTCAAACAAATCTAATATGTTTGAAATTTCTTTAAACATACGAATCACAAAATAGTAAATAACTTTTTAATAATAAAACTTATTACATTAAGTTCTAAGCTATAAGCTTCAAGTTAAAAAGTAATAATATTTTCCACCACAATCCCAAATATGCACTAAATTGAATTTTATAATTTGTTTCGGCCACCAAGCCACTCGACTCACGAGTAGGGCTATACAGAAACCGACGAAACCAGCTATCACAAATGTGAACTAGCCACCGGATCCCTGATCCAGCTGAAACAGACAGAGAACTAGTTGTCCAACAATATGAAATTGATGAAATCAACATTAGATGATTTGGTCCTGATTTAAAATAAGTTCAAATCGCTGAACTAGTCGATATAATATATAAACTTTTTATATATATCTTACATAAAACGACGTCGTTTCACTTAAATTAAATGGCATCATTTTGTATGTTCTGTTTAGAAAAAGAAATTAAAATGAAACAACACGCCATCGTTTGGATTTAAAGGTTTAATACGCCATCCCTTTCCTTTTCTTTTCCCGATTCTCTATTTCTCAAATTGTCTCTCTCCTCTCTCATGTAGCGTCGTCTGCCTGCAAATCTCTCTCCTCTCTCCTCTCTCTCTCACCACGACGTCTATTCTCTAGGCACTCTTTCTCATCTCGCCACCGACAAGACACTGATGAATCGACCAGAATCATGCCAAAACCTTGCATGCTAGTTTTCTCTCCCTTAATCGGCTAGTTTTAAACATTTACAAAACCAATAAGTTCGTAGGGTGCTTCTGTGAAGAGATTTTCGTAGAGAGCTTGTCAGGTTTGTGGGGGACCTGCCCCTTATATAATTACCAAACTTTCAAAAGATTAAAAAAAAAAACAAAAAATGAAAAACAAAACCCATACATTTGAAAGTTCAAACTAAGCTGCATCGGGTAGCCAATAAAGCCTAGTATCAAGGCACTATCCAAATATACACTACGTAGTCTAAAAACACCCTGAAGTCTCGAGCTTGTTCAAATTAAAGAACAAGATGCCCAAATCAAAAAATCGCAGAACGATTGATGGTGTACCTGAACGCCCTCGTATCAAGAAGCAATGTGGTTATATCTTGGAACAAAATCCCTACCAAATTGGTTGCCAGTAAATCAAAAGTATCCTCAGAATTTCAATACTACATGCATCTACGATTAAATTAAACAAAAGATTACTCACTACCCAGAAGACAACTGGGATCGCCCAACAGAAGCAAAAGAGCATTGTAACAAGAAAATAGACATTTTTATAAAATTAAGAAAAACACCTGGTTTAGGGAAGTTTGGGATGACTCGGATGGCTGCGGCGATTCTTACTATGCGAGCATCTTGGCAATCCTCAGAAGCCACGTACAGAGAAGAAGGAGAGAGGAGTGAAGCAAAATTATCATGCTAGAAGCCGCATACAAGAACGTCGATGATAGAGAGAAGGAGGCGATGAGGGTTGAAGAAGAGAAACGAACGTGGGGTGATTTTGGGAGAAGAAGGAAACAAAGAGGAAATGGGGTGAATCGGTGATTACGGGACAAAGGAAAAGGAAAAAATGAGGAAAGTGGAGTGCGGGAGTTAGATAAAATAATAAAATATAAATTTGGTTTTTGTATAGTAGCTCTCCATAGATGGCAAGGCCAAAATGATGCATTTTAGGAGCATTTATGGTAGTTGATCTTTTTTTTTTTTTTTCTAAATATATTATTAAAATTTACCTTTTATATTTTATATATAGATTTTTATGATATATCATCTATTGATTTATCTATTTTTCTTTTATACGATTTAAATATTATATTTTATTCATTTCAAATAAAGTAGAAAGTATAAACTAGAGAAATAAATAAATTAAATATTTATACAAGTGTGCATAATATCCTATAAATGTAGAGGTGGTATTATACCAAACTCATATTAGTGATAAAATAAATAATTCATTGGATGGGCTATTTAGAGTTATTTTTTTCAAATTTTATAAAAATATGGGTTTTACATAACCCATTAGAAATGCTCTTATATTAAAAATGATGCATGCATTTCTTTTCATCCCACTGTAAAAAGAAAATCCAGAATGCATTTTTTCCTAAATTCCATTTAGGGGAGGTTGGGAAACATTTTTTTTTATCCAATCTCATCTCATATTTTCTTCAAATATCACTAAAATATAAACACTTTCAAACTAATTATTATAATTTTTTTAAAATTAATTATTACAACTTTCTTAAACTTTCAAATAAAAATTAAAAAACAATGAGAAATGATATTTGAAATCGTGAAGTGTGCAAGCATCGCGTAATCTTTTTAAAAAAATTGAGTAAATATAAGATCTATATGAAAAAATAACAATTTTTTAATAATTGGTCCATCTTTTTCAAAACGATTGCACGGCACTTGTGCACTCCAAGACTATACGTTACATTACTAAAAAATAATTTAATTTTTTCAAATCTCAAAACGAAAACAATATTGAAAAATTATATTCTAACAATATCTTAACTTTATAATATTTTTTATTTAGTTTTTTCTCTCTTATTTTCTAAAAATAAAAAAATACGTAAATCAAACTATCTCATTACAATTCATTCATAAACCTCTTACAACTATTTACAAAATTTTCATCTCCTCTCATTCCCTAAGCATCCCTCAGTTTGACATTGTTTATCAGTTCATAAATATTTTATATATTTCTCTCTTTTCTTATTATTTTAAAATGATATTATATATAAAAAAGTAGATATAGATGTATAATATATTTTAAAAATCATTAACTAAAATAGATAAATTAGTATTTGACTAACTATTTTAAATAGAAACTTACATATACGGATTGCTATCTCTTTGTGCTTTTTATTCATCCTGCTATATAATTAACGCCACAATGGGGTTACCCATATCAATTCTATGTAATAGTAAAATACTATTAAAATTTTTTTTTTCAAAGGTCATATTTTGCAAATATAATAATCATATGTTGTGATCCAAAAATTCCATGGTTTCGTTTTCTCTAATCTCTAGATCCAGCTTCTCCGCCCAGAGCTCCGCCCTCCCTCCCCCTCTTTGGCCAATGCCGAAAATATTCATTAGTCTTTTTTTTTTCAATAGCATCTAGACCTCAATCTGCTGCTTATCAGCCTCCTACGACTACCACGCGTCTCACCACCAAATTCTTCAACTGCCGATCTGTCCAAAGGCAAAAGAAAATTGACCAAACGAGTAGCACAGGCGTATCATGCGAGGCTCACAATGCACATGAGCCTCACATGCTGCCGTGCTAAGGGAAGTCTGTTGCCGCCACCTGCAGCACCATCGGGGTCAGCAACTTAAGATCTCTTAGATCCAATTTTTATCTTCTTTCCAAGAGTGGCGCGTGTGCTACACAAGCCTCCATTGCCAATGACGGTCCTATGCCAGCTTATTGACCTATCTTCCGGTTACTTTCCTATGTTCCCGCTATCCCTAACTAAGGATCAAAATAAATTAAGTGGCTATGAAAGTTTCCTTCAACCAATCCAGACCAGCAAAATGCAAGACAACAATTTATTGCGACTTTTAATTGTAATTTTATAGTCTGTTTATCAGATTATGCAAAAATCGCTTAAAGCGGTTTCCCCTTAATCAAAAATGGGTGGGAGCCAAATTTTTGGCTCCACATCACTTGATCTTTTTTATTTCTCTTGTGTTGCATTTGCATATTTTGGAATGATTATTGGGGACTTCAACCCCATTAAATCTAGTATTTTGTAATCACTTAGTTTATTTATGAAATACTTGCTTAGAAGGAAAAAAATAATCATATGTTGTTATTTAATCTTATAGCTCATATCTGTTTGAAATCTATCTATCATTTTTTACTAATATTTTTAATAGTCATATTTTGAATAACAGTCATATCTAATTTTAATCCTTAATTTTTACAAACTTTTCTAATTGGCAGAGGTAGAGTTGGAGAGGGAGAGAGAATAATAATCCTTTTAAATGTACTGTTCAAAATTATCACTAATATATTTATATATATTTTTAATTTTAAAAAGACAGAATAGCAACCCCCTTAAAATAATTAATGCCTAAGTAACACTATTCATATATATATTTATATATATTATTAGGTTAGAGTAACGTGCAAAGCACGTTTTTCTAATTAGGTGAGACAAGATTTTTAATTAAAAAAATATGATTTAAAAAAAATAATTAATACATAATATATTGCATAAAAAAAGTAAATTTTAGAAAATATCTTTGGATATAATAAGTTAGTGAAGTTTAATAATTACATGTTTTGATAGATTAGAAAACAAAAGGATTTGTTTTATTGGACTCAAGAGGTAAATTAAATTTGGAGACAATTTGATGAACAATGCAAAATGTAATACCCCAAAAATTAGTGTGTTTTAATTTATTTATTAGTATTTTTATTGTTTATTTTATTTTATATTTTTTAATCGCTTTTTAGATTTAGGCCTTTTGTGTAGTGGGTTTGGATAGGGTTTTTTTGTATTGTGAGTTGTTTTGGGCCAAGGGGGTGGAGAACAAGCCCAGCTCGTGGCCAGTGATCCTAGACCCACTTAAACACTGTTGTTTTAGTCTAAGGGTGAAAACCCTATCTCATCTCCTACCTCCTGCGCGCCGTACCCCCCAATCATCTCTCTCCCATTTCTTCTTCCTGTTGCAGAGAATCATGCATGCTGTCCATCACCTCGCGCCGCACCTCGCCTCGGCACCTCCCACCCCACCTTGTCCTCTTCCATCTCTCTCTCTCTCTCTCTCTCTCTCTGAGGTTCACCCTCGCGGAACCCACCATTTGGATCAAAATTAAACAAATGCTCATACCTCGCCCAAAACAGAGGTCCAGCAGAAACCGCGAAAGTCCAAACCCAAAACACGTTCAAATTCGAAACACGAGATGCCAAAAAATGCCAACACGAAATCTAGCCAACAGAGTTTCTGTCAAGCTAGCTGCCGTCGACCTTGGAGAGGTGGTTTTCGTCGAACCCTAGGAATACATTCGGAAGCCTCACATTCTCTCTCTCTATGGGCTTTGGTTTTTGTTGGAGAAATGAGTGTTGAGCTGCAGTGGGTCCAAATCCGCAGCATCTAAGGCGAGGTAGAGGAGATTGGGAGGAAATAGCCTTTATTCGGCGACATCTACCACGATGTGCAAAAGAAAAAAAAAACCAATGCTGCAGAAAACAAATCTGAAGATGAAAACACGAAGACGAAGAGAAGAGATCAAAAAAATTAAAAAAGAGAGAAGATGAAGAGACAGAAGAAAATGAATTTAGTTTTGGAGAGAGAAACGAATGAGAATATACAGAAAAATAGAGAAGACATAAAGGTGAAAGAAATTAAAGAGAAGAACTGAAATCTCATCCCTTCAATCGACCCCACCTCTAATCAATTTACAATACAAATAGTGTTAAGTAAAACAATAAAAATAGATGAAAAAATAAAAATTTTTGTTAAATAGCTAGTTATTGTTATAAAACTAATGAAAAGAGAGAGAGCAAAAGAGAGAGAGATCTTGAATATGAGATAAATGTTTAGAGAACTTTGTTTTCTCTTATTTCTTGGTGCCTTACACAAATGAGGACTCCCTCTATTTATAGGGATCTCTTGGTACAAAGAATGGTTATGATTGTTACATTTGTCATCAATCCAATGGTAAAGAGTACAAAGGAGGTTAGGTGTACCTAAAATCACCATTGGGGGTAAGTGTACCTAAAATTACCATTGGGGGGTAAGTGTACCTAAAATCACCATTGGAGGGTAAGTGTACCTAAAATCACCATTGATGGCTAAATATGGTCATACAATACAATTTGAACTTGGTTTCTAACACTCCCCCTTTGGATGACCACATATAAAGAATATGCCTCGTTAAAACCTTGTCATGGAAAAACCCAGTGGGAAAAAAACCAATGACGAAGGAAAAAGAGTACAATATTCTGTATATCGCCAAGTGCTTTAAGATTGCCTCATTAAAACCTTGCAAAGGAAAACCCAGTGGGATAAAACCTTAGCGAAGGAAAAAGAGTACAATCAGCACAAGTCTTCAAGACTTTACTCCCCCTGAAAAGTGCATGATAATATGTCTTCAAGTCTCCGCATTCCAATGTTCTGCACAAGCTTCTTAAATGTTGCAGTTGGTAATGCTTTAGTGAATAAATCTGCCAGATTATTACTTGACCGTATCTTCTTGACATCAATTTCAACTTTCTTCTCATGAATTGTAATGATCTTCTTGTATGGATCTGATAGATAACTCGCATCTGTATATCCATCTAATTGTGGACTTGATCCAAATAATCATATATTCAGGGCTTCAATTGAACTGGAGATAATGTATTTCAGGACCAAGAATTTCTCCATTGTCTTCACAAGGACGAAATGGATTTTTCTCCTCATCAAATTATCGAGCAACCATTGGAGTACTCAGGACTTTATAGTGAAATTCACCATATTGATCCAAGATCATTTTAATATTGAATTCACTACTCTTCTGGAGTTGTGCTCTTCTGGAGTTGTACTCTTCTGGATTCTTGTAAATAACATAATTACTGGAGGAGTTATCAAAATAAAGCCGCAAACCTCCATATTAAAAAACGGTGGCCATCTTTTTAGGCCAGACAAGCATCACGAGATTTTACAGTTCTTATGTACCTGTCAGGCGCCGAAAGGCTATAATGCTACATCTGCTGTCAGGCGCCGCAGGGCTATGATGCTACGCCTCGTCTCTTGTAGAGAGATGCTTCACGAGGGACGCCGTGAAGCAATAAGGGTGCTTAGTCATAATTTTCTCTATAAAAGAGATATTCAGCTCATCTTCATTCGCATCTCATCTTCTTCACTTTTCTGTAATCATACTGCATTCTTACTCTGCAATATCTTTCTGCATTCTTACTCTGCAATGGCTCAGCAATCTTCTCATGGCCAATATCTAAGGTATTATGCACCTCGTTCATCAGCTGTTCCTGCTTCTACCACAGGTACTATAGTGCAATATAATAATTATCTGACTAATAAGTCAGATGTTGAATCTATCTACGAGTTTGTAAATCTCGGTGCCCATTACTCTTCAACTATTTATGCATTTTCTCAGCGACTACAATCCAAATCTTATGATTTGGACAAACTCCATGAGAAAATTTCTATCCTTCAGCGACTTCTTCAGGAGTCTAACGTGAAGATAGAAGCAATAAAGCAAGAGAATAGGAAATTAAAATCTCTGATTAAGTCTTCTTTTAGATTGCCTACTCCTTTAGATAAGGATGCCATGCAGATTCTTGAAGAACAAGAGCGTTTAAAGAATGAGGCGAAATGCCTCAAATTTCTGTAATTTTTGCTTCAAGATAATAAAATAATATTTCACAAATACTCATATTTGTGTTTCTATCTTCTGGTAGATATTCTGTGTGCTCCATTTTATTTCTCATTTAATAATGCACATTTATCTCCCCCTTGAAACCGAAAGGGTTTTATATTTCAAATATGTGCAGTTCTTCTGATCTCTTCAGGAGTTTCAAGAAGATTTAAATCATCAACCACAATAATAACAAATCCGGAATCTCTTAATAAAAACACATGGGTATATTGGATTATTTTCAAATCCTTCTTTCAATAAATATTCGCTAATGCGTTTATACCACATGCATCCGGATTGTTTTCTGGATATACTCAGATAACAAGCTTCAAGCATTTTATATCCTTCAGGGATTTTCATATATATGCCTTGGTCTAATGACCCATATAAATATGCAGTGACCACATCCATTAACTGCATATCCAATCTTTTTGTAACTACCAAACTAGTCAAAAATCTGAATGTGATTGCATCCATAACAGGAGATTATTTTTCCTCATAATCAATCCCTGATTTTTGCAGTTTTCATGAGCTTTTCTGGAGCCTCAATGAAATTTAAATTATCTATATAAACTGCAATAAAAGATAATATAAATACTGAAAATATATTGAAAATAGCATGTTCCACATGCGTTTAGCTTGCATTAGATCATATAAGGATTTTAAGACTTGATAGAATATGTACTTCAGGACTATATGCTTCATGCATACCCAAACTCTTGGTAACTATCAAGTTAATACAAATCTCAATATGATCTCTTTAACTTCAAAAACATATCAATATTATTTCTACTGGAAATATATTCGTGATTTATAAATCACATTTTCATTTCATTTATATAAATACCCACTCATATTCAACAAGCATCACCTCATAGGTGTTTGGACTTCAAGTCCATATGCATCGCATTTTACTAATGATAACAATTCTGCAGGAATTGTTTATTTCTATTTTGGCCAATATTTTACGTCGGTATTCTTCGACGATTCTGAGCTCACTTTCTTTATTACTTCTGGTAATATCAAATGCCATCTTATATGAAAATACGTTGTCGACAACGGTTTTATTTCTCTCCATAATTTCTCATTTACTCATGAAATGTAATATCGAGATCTCGTTATTTTCAGGTACCTGTCCCTCTTCAAGGGAAGACATTTCATGAAAACCTCTTCAGGAGGTACTCTTCAGGAGTATTATACTCTTCAGGAGTTTTCATTATGAGAGAATTTTGTATAGAGAGTTTAGATGGATCTTATTACTTGTTTTGTGGGTACGGTCTCTTCAGGAGCACCGATTTCTTTTCTTTATGCCTTTCTCTTTCCGAGATGCTTTATCATTTGTATCAATAGGTCTCACATGCTTTCAGACATGTCTTATGTTCATTAGACTGCTAACTTTCTCAATTGTCCTTCGGGGACTTCAATCCTCGCTGGGATTTTAGCAGCTAGAATATGAGACCTTTTACTTATTGCATCCAAAAATTAATTATCATATGAACTTCCAGTTCACCTATGATAATCAAGATAACGTCGAATTATTTCATCTTATTTGCTTCTAGCAAATTTTTCTTTCCACTTCTGGTGGTAAAACTTTATAGTAAAAGAATTTTCTGGTTCTTTTATGGACGTCCATATGAAAATCATTCGACTTATCGTAATTGATTTTGGATGATCAAGATAATCATGAAAAGATACAAATATTTTGAATCATATCACTTTTGATTCATCAACATATTTGATTCAATAGTTGTATAATATAATCTCAAAGAGAAAGCTGATAATATTTTTAATACGAGCTTCTGGCTCGAAATTATTTTAGTAATGAGAAGATGCTCTTTATTGTCTTCGTTGGTGGTTTCAATATGACAACCATTTCGACGTATATCTTTGAAACTTAATAAATTTCTTCTGGATCGTGAAGAAAATAGAGCATCATCAATACAAAATTTGGTGTCATTCGGCAACACAATATAAGCTCTTCCGGAGCCTTCAATTAGATTTGATGAACCAGATATGGTATGAACGTAGGCTTTACTCAATGTTAGATTTTGAAAATATTTTTTATACTTAAGAATTGTGTGAGTTGTAGCACTGTCAGCAAGACATACATCTCTATTATTCATCTCAGAGATAAAAAGTTCATCAGTAAGACTCATGATTCTAAAATATATAAAACTTTCATTACTACAAAACATTGCAAAATATAAAAGAAATTAGAATAAGATAAAGGAAATACATTCATTAAAAATGAACATTTTCATCACCAATCAAATGATCAATTCTATCACTAGAATTTTCAAAGAAATCAGAAACATCAAGGCTTGTAGTATCATCTCCTTTTATAGAAGGTAAAGTATTTGATGGTTCAACAAAATTTGTTTCAAACTTTTTTGTTTTTTCTTTTATAGAAGCTTGGTATAGGTCAACCAAGTGCTTATCTGTACGACAGGTACGAGACCAATGTCCAGTCATACCACATCTATGGCATCCATCTTCATCTTTCTTTAAAAATTTGTTTTGTGGACCTTTACCCTTCTCTGAGTTGAACCACTTCTGGTGGTACGGTGTAGATCTACTATTATCCCTTTTAGTATGGTCGCTTTTAGGACCTCCACTTCTATAATTTTTTCTACCACGTCCACGCCCTCGGTTTCTTTGAAAAAATGCACAATTTGCTTTTGGGAATGGTGTAAATCTAGTACCATTCACTTCAGGGAATGATACAGAACCAGTAGGACGTGACTGATGATTTCTTAACAAAAGCTCATTATTTTGCTCAGCTACTAGAAGACAAGATATAAGTTCAGAATATTTTTTGAACTTTCGCTCTCGATACTGCTGCTGCAGGAGCACATTCGAGGCATGAAAAGTAGTATATGTCTTCTCTAACAAGTCATCATCAGTGACTTTTTCACCACATAATTTCAATACTGAGCTAATTTTAAAGAGTGCATAGTTATACTCACTAACACTCTTGAAATCTTGCAACCTCAGGTGCATCCAATCATGACGAGCTTTTGGGAGGATTACAGTTTTCTGGTGCTCATATCTCTCCCTTAAATCATTCCACAAAATAAGGGGATCTTTCACCGTGAGATACTCAGTTTTTAATTCTTCATGAAGATGGTGCATAAGGAAAATCATTGCCTTAGCACGGTCCTGCCGGGACCCTTGATTTCCTTCTTTAATTGTATCTCCCAAGTTCATCGCATCTAGATGGATCTCAGCATCAAGGATCCAAGATAAATAATTTTTTCCAGAAATGTCAAGAGCAACGAATTCCAATTTCGTAAGATTTGACATTTTCTACATATATAAATCAGGAACATAAGTATGTTTTTTTTAAGAAATACATTCACAAAATTATGAGAATAAACATAGAGTTTCATCAAGTAATATAACATTTCATATTCATATTGAGAATTACAAATAATATATTGAAAAACTTACTTGAAGTAAAAGACTACTAGTTTCAAAACCGTCAGAGACTTCGTGCTGATAACGTGTTATAAAACTAATGAAAAGAGAGAGAGCAAAAGAGAGAGAGATCTTGAATATGAGAGAAATGTTTAGAGAACTTTGTTTTCTCTTATTTCTTGGTGCCTTACACAAATGAGGACTCCCTCTATTTATAGGGATCTCTTGATACAAAGAATGGTTATGATTGTTACACTTGTCATCAATCCAATGGTAAAGAGTACAAAGGAGGTTAGGTGTACCTAAAATCACCATTGGGGGTAAGTGTACCTAAAATCACTATTGGGGGGTAAGTGTACCTAAAATCACCATTGATGGTTAAATGTGATCATATAATACAATTTGAACTTGGTTTCTAACAGTTATATAACATTGACAATTTTAGATTTAGATTTATATTAGACAAATTTTGCATTTAATGGCATTTAAGGACGGTGAGCTCTCGAGAGTGTCTCGATAAGATCATTTGGCCCTTTTTATTTATTTTTATATATTTTTTTAAATATTAATAAAAAGATTTTCTTAATCACAAAATAAAAATATAAAAATTAAAAAAATGTCAAGAAAATGTCCTGTACCGCCTCTCGTGGCCCAAGCATTTCCCTTGTCTTAAAGCCAGGGTACGACTCGCCTTCCTATTAAAAGCATCAGCAGCTTATAACTGACGAGCTCTTTGGTGAGGAAAAATTATGAGATAAAAGTGAAGTACAAATGACATGATATTCTAGTTCTATTATAATATGTTATTTAAATACAAATTTTATGTGAATACTAATTTTGATTGGCATAATATTTTATAATAAGATAAATGTATCATATATATTTAAATGTATCTAATAATTACACGTGGCAAGGGATAGAGAGGAAAGTTAAGGATATGGTTTTTTTTTTCTTTTTATAAGAAGAAACTTCATTCAAAACATCAAATGTCATGTTTACAAATGAGAATGATCAAACCAAATATACTGAGACAGAAAAGAGGAAAACGATCCCATCCATGTCTCCAAATCTGAAATTGACCATGCATGCTTCACTCGATAGTGAGCAACCTGATTACCATTTCTAAGCATATATTGAACTTGATAGTCTTCGAAATGGTCGAGCAGATCTCTAACTTTCTTCAATAGGTTACCTTGAATTGATAAGGAATCTTTATTAGTAGATAAGGCTTCCACCATGAGTAAACTGTCACTCTCAAGCATAATTTTAGAAAGCCCCAAATGGCAAATGCAAACTACACTGAAGGCCTAGTAACATGGCTAGTAAGTCAACTAATTCTAGTTCATTAAGCTCATGCTTAACTTTACTCACTGCCATGAGTACTTTTTCTTTGTCTTCCCTAAGCACAACATCCACCCTAGCTTTTCGAAGATCAAGAAATAAAGTAGTATCAACATTAAGCTTGCAAAAACCTGGTGGAGGAGCATGCCAACAGTCCACTTTCTGCAAAGAATAGCTTGGTTCTATATTTTCTGGGAGAACAGGCTTTTGCAAGCTAATGGCATAATTTGCAGTCTGCAAAGGGTTCAGTAGGGAATGCTCAATAGTCCATTTGTTGCACCTGTACCAGAATGACCATGCAATTAAGAAGAATCTGCTTAACAATCCTTAATCCCCTCTGTGTAACTAAAACGCAATTGCATTAGTAACTGTACTAAGCATAAGCATGTTTGTTAAACAGGCAATAGGTTCAGCCATGTAGTTTTAATATTGGGGCACTGTAACACAGCATGAGATACATTCTGTTGTATTTTCTAAAATTATTGTAGAAATTACATGCAGCATTTTCTAAAATTTTTCGCTTAAACAGATCATGTTTTGATGGAAGGCTTTCCTTACAAATTCTCTAGGCAAACACTTTAACTTTGTTGGGAACCCTCATTTGCCATATGGATTTCCACATTTTCTCTTCTCTGGCATTTGAACTCTCAGCAATATCATGATTAAGTTGAGAGATAAAAACATGTAACCATTTCGAACACTGAAAACCCCGCTCTTCTGATGCTGCCACATCCACACATCTTCATATTGACCTGGACTATGGAGAATTTTCATAATATCTGAAGCTGTTTTTGGATTAAAGAGAGCTCTTACTCTTGAGCCATCCCACCAACCTATCTCATCATCTATCAAAGAAGCTACCCTTGTTGAAAGGTCCCTCTCTGCACCACCAAATTCCTCCATTAGTAAAGATTGGTGACCAAGAATCCAAATATCTTGCCATATTCAAGTAGTAGCCCCATTCCCAATCCTCAATTGACAACCTTTCATCAACAAATTCTTAGCTTCCCAGATTCCTTTCCACGTGAAAGAGGGTTAAGGATATGTTTGGATAATAATATGAAATTCTCAAATAATTTCTTTATCAAATATCACTCAAAGTTTCAATTTCAATTTTTTTTATTAAATCATTATCTAATCATTATAACTTTTACAAACTTTAAAATAAAACATAAAAATCAGAAATATTAATTTATTTCACCAAAATAGCTTTAAAAAAATCACATAAAGTTATAATATATTATATAATTATAAAATATTGTGTAATTATAAAATAAATTTAATATATCATATATATATATATATATATATATATATATATATATATATATATCTAATTATATTATTCGACAAATTTATTCTTATCTTATCTATCATTTTAAATCTACCACTTCTCTCACTGGTCATTTATTCAACCTATCCTCGTTAATACAACAGGCACATATTGATGTAACCCCTGTATGCGTATTTATTTATCTTTTAAAGTCCTACTTTGAGGCTCTGTGGTCACAAAAATTCCTTACTTTTTTTTTTTTTTTGTCCTCGGCCACATAAATTCCTTACTTATTGCAACGCCCATTAATTACTGAATTACAAAAATGTTATAATTTGTTCTCTTCAATTAAATACTAATATTGATTTTGGAACATCTTCCCACACATATATATAAGATCCCCTTAAAAAAAATGACTTTTTATGTCATTGAAAATTGTTCTAAAAATTTAAAATTTCGACATAATAAAATTTTTCTTTTTGCATTGATCTAATTTAGACTCAAAAAATTAAAATTATGTCACAAAAATTATAATAACCATTCGAATAATCATTGGATACCAATTGCGTCGAAAATTAGTATCCATTTTAAAAATAATGCAAATATTTTCTTTTTACCTCGATTTTGAAAAAGATGAAAATATTTTGAAAGCAAAAAAGAGTTTTTCTTACAGTGAGAGAACATCTACATAACTCTACGTGCAAGAGTACGCACTAGGAATATTCTTGGAATACATGCAGTATATGATAATAATTTAGGGTTTATACACATGCATGCATGTAACATTTAATTAAACAACTTACGTCACATCTTGATCGATCAATACACATTAACTGTGGCTCATGATTTGATGCGCCATTACTTTACAACCAAAACCAAAATGACACTTTCAATACCAAAACATACAACCCCTAAAGTTGGTGATGGTTTATTAATTATATATATATATATAATGTGAACACCTTTACAATCACAGACGTCTTTGTCCCCTCCGTCCTTCTATGCATGAATGTTGTAGTACTAGCATCAACCATTATTTTATAATATAAATATTATAACAATTATTCTCGGATATTTATATTACTACAAGAAAATCGAACTTTTGTGCTTAATTTATTACAATCAAAAGATTATTTATAACCAATTTTAATTGAAAATAGTTATTTTGTTAGAATTCATTGGACGCAAATAAATAATTTTCTTGTAGTGTATAAAAGTTTTGAGCAAAATAGATCTCACTTTAACGTCTTGTTTTGATGTTGAGAGGAAATGAGATGATAAAAGAAATTTGTGAATCATAGTTTTAATTTGTAAATAATAATGAAATAGTTTTAATTAATATCTTTTATGCGGTTTTAGAAAATAAGAAAAAAATTGAATAAAAATATTAAAAATTTAAAATATTATAAGAATATTTTTTGATATTATTTTTATTTTGAGATTTGAAAAAATTGAATTTTTTTTTTGAAAGTTTGAAAATTTTGTAATGATTAGATAATGATTTGATAAAAAAGTTAAAACTTTAAACTTAAAATGTGTTTGTGTTTGTTGTATTTAAATATTGAGATGAAATTGAATTAGATGAGACGATCTTAAAATTCAAATGAGTATTTTCTAACATGTATGTCTCTTTTATATTAGACAACTCAATTTTATAAAAATATTATGCAAAAAAGATCTCACTTGATTTGTTCAAAGAAAAGAACCAGTTTAGTTATTCTCTTAGCATAATAATTAGTTTCTTAGTATAATAAAAGAATTCATTTCTAGTTCAAGTATTCTTAGAAAGAATCGTTTATAAATTCGACATTAATTTTTGCACTTGTCTTTTTCTTTCTTTTTTTTTCTTTATAGCAAACCAATAACTTCATTATTAAAAGGGACATTATAGACATAAATCAAATCACAAGGTTTGAGATAAAAAGTTTGGAATATAATTCCACTACATAATGATTCAATCAACATTTCTTGCATATTTAGCAAGACAATGAGCTGCCTCATTTGCTTCTCTATAAACATGCCTAAATAAACATTGCCCAAAACATGATGCCAATTGTTTAATTTCATGATAAAGTCCACCGAATAGTGATTTGTCCATATTATCTGAATGCAGAGCCTTAGTAGCTAGAAAACAATCACTTTCTACATGGATCTTTGCTATGCCCATGCTCGCACATAACTGGAGGCCTCGGATTAGAGCTAGTAGCTCCACCTACTCGAGTTCAGCAGCTACATCCTCCAAAGAGCTTGCAGTTAGCACCACTCGACTTGCATTGTCTCTCAAGATTGCACCAACACCAGCTTTCCCCCTCTCTTTAAATACAGCACCATCCACATTTAGTTTCAGCACCTCAGGATCCGGTGGCCTCCATGTACACATCTTGTAGCTATTGCCTTGATTGCTTTCGGGTCACGTTATAACATGTCAACATAGAAACAACAAGCTCAGCAACTCTATTAATAGGAAGGAGAACCTGTTCATGAAGATACTTATTTCTCCTCTACCATATTCCCCACGCCAAAGCAAAAAAAGTAGACAAAGTTTCAAATTGTTTGGCTTTACAAAATGGAGGGCCAAGTCAAATACATTTAGAAAATTATCACTCTCAAGGACCGGGAGATAGTCTAACCAGATACGCTGTACATGCTTACAATGCACCAGCATGATATAACCCTCACATTCAGATTGGCACAAAATGCAGCTCACATCAGTAGGGACATGTTTTAGTGATAAGTTCTCCTTAGTTGGCAACACATCCTTAGAAGCACGTCATGCGAATATTTTAATCTTATTTGACAACAGCAGTTTCCAAATGTTTTTCCAGACTACACTCTGCTCACTGGAAGAGGAGGATTCATCTTCTTATGGCCCCTGCTGAGCCAATATAAGCTTGTAACAACTTCTAACACTAAACACCCCATTTCTTTCATAGCCCCACAGACGTCTATCAGCCCCATTACCATAATAAAAGACCATTTTTTGAATGTCCTCCACCACCCTTTAATTAAAGAGAGCTCTAAGTTTTCTCAAATCCCAAATTCGTGAATTATCACACATAAGAGAATTTACACAATCGTGCTAGTGCCCTTCCCTCACCACAACCCCTTCCTTCACTAGAGCATTATGACCCGGGATCCAATTATCAAACCAAATATTAACAGAATATCCATCCCCAACCCTCCATCTACACCCCTCTAGAACCCATTTTTTTGCCTCCCAAATTCCTCTCCACATATAAGAAGGAGATCTACCCAAACCTGCATGCAAAAAATCAGAACTTTGATAGTACTTTGCCTTCAACAACTGGTGCAATAACGAGCTTTCCTCTTGAAGCAAACGCCCCCCTGTTTTGCAAGCATTGCCAAATTAAAGAGTCTCAAATTTTTGAAACCCATCCCACCCTATGACTTCCTGACGCACAGTTTATTCCAACTTAGCTAATTAATTCTCCTCTCATCTTTCCTTTGCCTCCACCAAAACCGAGCCATCAAACCTTCCAATTCTGTACACAAACTCGAGGGAAGAAGAAAAAAACTCATAGTGTAAGAGGGAATCGAAAGTGCAACAGCCTTAATCAACACTTCCTTGCCCCTTTGTGAGAGCAATTTTTCCTTTCAAGTTTGTAATTTTTGCCAAACCCTTTTTTTTTTATAGACTTAAAGGCAGTAGCTCTTGATCTCCCAAAAATAGGTGGAAGGCCTAAGTATTTCTCATACTACTGTACATCAGAATTTCCCCACAACTATTTAACCTCCTCTTGGCACATTTCCACTAAAAACCATGGTTTTTTTTCACGATTAATACTTTAACCTGAAACAGCTTCATATTTCACTAAAAGAGCTTGAACTCTCCTATTCTCCTCAACATCAGCTTTGAAAAAAACCAAACTATCATCTACAAAAAGCAGATGAGTAACCTTCGGAGCCCCCTACAAATTTTTGTTCCTGAAATATCATTTCTCCCACCAACACCTTTCAACAGTGTAGTCAGCCCCTTAGTACATAGAAGAAATAGGTAAGGGGACAACGGATCCCCTTGTCTAATTCCTCTAGACGGAATAATAGGCCCCTTAAGCTCACCATTTATCAACACATCAAAGGAAACGGGACTAACACACAACATAATCAAATCAACAAACTCATGTCTAAACCCCATCACCTCCATAATAGTTTTTAGAAAACCACACTCCACCCTATCATATACCTTACTTATATCTAACTTCAAAGACATAAAACCCTTTTTTCTTTTTTTCTTCAACTTCAAAAAGTGCATAATCTCATAAGCTATCAAGATATTATCAGTAATTAAACGCCCTGGAACAAACGCACTTTGACTTTTGCCTATGATTTCATTAAGAACCATTTTCAGCCTATTCACAAGGACTTTCGCAACTAACTTATAGATCACATTACACAGGATTATGAGTCTATAATCAGCTACTCGAAGAGGAGATTTCTTTTTTGGGATTAAAGTAATGAAAGTATGGTTCAAATTTGGAGGAAAAGAACCTAAATTGAATGCTTGTAGGACAGCTACAATAACAGACTGCCCAACCACATGCCAATATTTCTGGAAAAATATTGGAGACATGCCTCACCTTTTCCTTATTGGACCCCTTTTGCCATTGCCCACTATCATCCAGAATTCGCACCAACCTGTTCTTTCTTCTTCGTTGCGATGCTTTCATTAGGAAATATCGAGAAATCTGATCACCTTCTTTTAACCATAACACCCTTGATCGCTATCGCCACATAACTTCATTCTTCTTGGGTTTGATCTTCTTCCCACCATGTCATATTTCAAACCCCGCAGCGTTCCTTTGCTTTAGCTTTCACTGCACCTCTGTCTGAGATGAAGATAGCATAACAGAATTAGGTTTTGAAGGTTCAGAGCAAAACGACGCCACTCGGCACCACTTACGACATGTAGATACATCTGGCTTAGACAACAGGCCATGGCCCATCGTAAACACAAAGCCCACTTGTAGCTTAGACCCAATCAACATTTGACCCAAGTTCTTTAAAGGCCCACACGACCCATCCTCATTTAACTCCATCCATTTTGATCCCGCATCTTTCGTCGAATTGGAAATTGCACTCACGTCAACGGTATTATGAATTTGTAACTGATCCGTCAACTGCCCTGAATCTTCACTTCCCAGTAACGTCTCCTCCTGAATAGCAGCCCCCTCATTCGTGTCAGCCGGCACCATTAACACTGTATTCATTACAGTTTCAGCTTCCCCACCTTTACCGCATTCGACAGTGGTTAAGATTCCTTTGGTAGCCATAGCAACCCCGGTGCTGACACCATTATCGTCTCCAACCACCTCGGTGGGAGAAACACCATCAAGTCTTTCGCCATTGTTACGTACAACATTGTCAGGGCCATATGGGCGAGACCGCCCCTAAGTTTTCCATTCATTAAAAGAATCAACCCATAGCCAAACCCCATAAGGTTGTGTTGTCTCCACACCAGAGTCATCCACTCGCAACACAATCTTTATTAACATGGCCAATTCGACCACACCAATAACAAAAGTTGGGAAGATCCTCGTAAGAAAAGTGGAACCACACAGAGTCACCCCCACCAAAGGATAATTTGGAACCTCGTAGCAGAGGCTCGTTCACATTGAAAGTGACTCTCACCCTTAAATACGCACCTCATTACACCTCTCCCTTTTCCAAATCCACCTCCTCGACAGTCTCCAGCTTTTCACCCAATTTTTTTTACCAACAATAGCATTCCTCGCCATAAGAGGGAGGTCATGAAGCCGTACCCAGAACGTGGCCCGTGTCAACTGTATTTGTTGCACTTAAAGTTGCACATCCACTTCCTTTAGCAGAACCAGATGCTTATCAAATGTCCAGGGCCCTTCCTTAAGCACCTTCTCCCTATCACTACCATGTTCAAACTCAACAAGAAACAGATCGGGTGAAAGGTCCCAAAATCAAACTCTCATAAACAATCTTCCACACTTTCCTCATTGTCCTTTTGAACGCCTCCTTATTGTAGTATTTCTTAGTAAAAAGTCGCATGAACAAACACTTCTCACCATATGGCAACACATCCTCCAAATCGTCCAGAGCCACCGGACACTACATCTTTGCTCTCCTTATCTGTTATGGAAATCTTCATGTAAAGGGTATGGAGATCCTCCTCCGTAATCGAACTCAAAAGATCAAAAACCAAACTGCACCCAAGCAGTAGGAAGCACCCCTACAGAGGAAAACACTAAACCCACCAAATGTTGATGGTTTGCACCTGTCTTTTTAAAGTTATGTGTTGTATTACTTTGTTCTTAATAGTTTATTCTAATTTTTGCAGCTCTCTTTGAAGTGCATACTTGAGTTTCACGAGGACTTCTGTTCTAGTTTAACCATATTTTTGTGAAAACGAAACTTTGGAAGGTACATCATTGGATATAGGAAAATGTTAGTGTGGATATGAATTTTCCCCCTCATTTTGATCGTTTATTTATTTTAATTTTGTATTATTATTATTTTTTATTTAATGATTAAAAAAGTAAATATTAATATATTGGTGTATTTTTTTATTTTTTAAAAAATATTTAAATATAATAAAAAAAATATGAAAAAAAAATTAAAAAGTGACATTTAGCCTATGGGGTATGCTCGGTGGCAAAGTAGCGTCACTCTTGGATATATATCAGAGAAGAGTGGCTCTACATCCATAGACTTGGGACCCAAGGTTCCAACAAGTGCAAAACATTTTTTTTCCATGTATTTTAAAAATATTCTTAAATATTTAAAAATAAATAAAATTCAAAACATCAATAAAAAAACTTACTTAATCACTAAATAAAAAATAAAAAATAAAAAAAAGGATATCAGGAGAAATGCTCGGGACCCATAATCGGGATCCTAAGCATTTCTCATCATAGAAATATTTTAGTTATAAATAATATTATAAAATTAAATTTATAAATTGACCTGATTTGATGTAATATATTAGATTATAAAATTATTTTTCTTATAAAATAAAAATAGATCTAATATATCATATAAAGTTATATCAGTTTATATATTTACTTTTGTAGAATATTTTTGTTACTATAACACTTCTATATTTTACCATTTCTTATAAGAAATTAATATATTTAAATTATGGTAGAGAAAAATAGATTATATAACGAAAGGAAAATGATGAACATTTTCAGAAAATGACGGTTTCCAAAATAAGATAGCAATATTATTTGATAGAAAATGCTAATTGAACTGATAAAAGTGACAATTGATTTTTTTTTAAAAAAAAATTTACTTAATGGTTAAGGAATTGATCAATATTAGTGAATTAATATGTTTTTAAAAAATATTTAAAACTATGTAAAAAATCATTAAAAGAAAACAAAAAAATATTAAAAATGGCATTTTGCTGTCATCAGTTCACTCCTTCGATTATTTATCGGTTCACATAGCACTATCCTTATTTGATATATACTTTGCTTTGGGTAATTGGACATCAAAGTTCAAGTGATTCCTCGAGAAAAAAGCAGGTAGTAATTAAGTGCTTATTTTGAGATGATTATCTAGCTGGGTTCTCATCTTAGTCATGATATGCGAGAAGACATTGCTTTGCTTAGAACCCGATTTGTAAGTGGAATAAGATAGGCATGTTGAGAAATCTTTTGAAATACACATGGCTTGCTTTGGCGACACTTCATTCATAATTCCAACGGTAGAAATGGGTAATGCTTATCACACACACAAAAGCTATTGAAGTCGCTACCCATCTTTTATTTATTATTATTTAGTGATTAAGGAAGTGTTTTAAAATATGTTGTGAATTTCTTTTTAAAAAAAATTTAAAGATATAAAAAAAATGTATGAAAAAAAAAGCAAAAAAAAAAGAGTAAAAAAATAGCCTATTTGGTGGCCACCTTCAATGTATTTTGTCTTTGGGTGTATATAGCAGGTTCCCAATAGAAATATATGCGTGTATTTACATGTACAAAAGCTTAATAGTTATAACATAATGACTTAGATAGATTTGCAAGTGAAAAAATAGAAAATGGAAAATTGTAGAATTCACATAAATTTTATTTTTAATAGTATATTTTTTTTTTAAATAAAAGTATGCCAAACTTAATTACTCTTTATTTAGAGTCATGCCCACATTTGTGTAAAGCTAAAAAAATAAGAAAGAAAGAAAAAAAAAATGACGGTCATAATTAGTAAGATACTTTTGAACAGTACATAAAATATTCATATTTAGATTTTTTTATATTATTTTAATTTTGGTGTATTTTATTTAATTAAAATGTTAATTTATTATGAAGTTATAAAATAAAAAGTAATTCTTCTTGTCTTCCCTACGCACCACATTTATTTTAATTTGTTTTTCATTTTTCTATAACAAGTATGTAGTGTATGTATGATAAGTAGAACAACTCAATTAGTTTAACAAGAATGAAATAAAATAAAATAAAAATAATAATAATTTTAAAATATGTATAGTGTGTAGTGTGGGATGATAAGTAACATCTCTCATAAAATAATAATGTATCAACTGTTTCCGTACCAAAATTAAAAAATACATATTTATTCTGGATATCTCGTTTCATGAGCTAAAAAGAAAGATTTTAGGCTCCGATTGGATATTAAAAATATTTTAGATAATCTGTAAATAATAGTGAAGTAGTGAATAACTTGTGAATAATAATAAAGTAGTTTGAAAATATCTTAAAACAATTGTATTCTTAAATAGATCTTTAATCTTTAAAATGCAAAAAGTGTCGCCTCTTTAATTCAAAGAAGCGACATAGTTTGTACTTTCACAGTGTTACTCAGTATCATGTCTTTCTATAAGGGTACTTCCCGCACCGCGGCATGGGGGGATGTAACCCTAGAATCCAGCCCTGCACTCGTTGACTGGCGGGGCACCCTGTCTGGATGTTGGGGGGAAGATTGGACCCTTAGTTTGTCCAACCTCTTGTCCATCGGCCACCCACTGTAAATAGACAATTGAAAAAGTGAAACATCAAATTTTTTTTTTTGTAAACAAATGAAAATCCACAACAAAATACAAATTCATAACAACATATAAATCCATAAAAAATCAGAAAAAGAAAAGTGGAGAAAAGAGGACGCATCGAAGAGAGAGAGAGAGAGAGAGAGAGAGAGAGGTTAGAGCTATAGAAGATACAAAAAAAAAGACTACAGGAGTTAGGTTTAAGTTAACTCCAAAACGATATCGTTTTATTAACACATATATACATGTATGTGTATATATTTATATATAATTATAAGTATTTTGGGTTGGGCTGGGGTGCGGGCAGGGCACCCTAACGCATATGATGAATGGGGTAGCCAGCTTTGCACGTAGCAGTGGAGGCCACGCCTACCACCCATATCTTAGTTAGATTTGAAAGGAAAAATTTAGTTGCAAGTACAACCGCACATTAATATGTGCACTAATCTAATGTAATTGGTCAAAAAGTAGATTTATTAAAAATAGTGCTAATTTAAAATTTGAATACGAAGGAATCAGTATTGATACGCAGATTAGTATGCGATTTTGCTTGTATATAGTAAAACTCGATTTGAAAATTACTGAACGAAATGATTTTATATTTAATCATAAAATATCATATTGGGAAGATTATTTATGTAAATACTAATTATGAATGACAAAATATTCTATTAGAAAATAAAATTATTTATGTATTCGTATTTCTGAAAAAATAATTTTTGATAGATGAAAGATTATTTGTAGGTTTTAAACATGATGTTTAAATAGAATGTCGAAAAAATATCAAGAGTGCAAATGTTCTCTGCACCCAATTTTTTTTTTTTTAAATATAGCATTTTATTAAAATATAGCTTTTCAAAGCTGTGTTGCAATACTTATTAAAAATTATGACTAAAAAACTTGTTCATCGTTAAAGTACGAACAATATAAAAAATAAGATATAATGAACAATATTATTAATTGTCCTAGTGCAAAAACTTTTTTTTTTATTTTTAAATTTCATTTATTTATTTTTCATATCTTTAAACATTTTAAAAAAATTCATAACATTATTACAAAATACTTCTAATTTAATCACTAAATAAAAAAAATTAAAAATAAAATTTTGTATCGAGACCATAATACATATTCCTCGGAATGGTTCCCGGGGAGTTTTGCTTTTCCATACAAAAGATAAGATATTTAAGTTGGAATTAAAAACATCATTAATTGTCATATCGTGTGATTTTCTTTCCACGAGTGCTGCATATTTAATGCATCAAATAATTATAAATAAAAAATAATAATATTTACAGTTTTAGAATGTGTATGTGTAAAAGGTTTGCACTCTTTTTAAAAATGATATATAAATTTGAGATTTACATGAAAAAAAATTATATTTTTAATAATAAACTCACGTGAGACTTACACACTCTAAAACTGTATGAATAATTACTATTCAAATAACTTGAGTGAATCGAGTATTTGATATTAGAGAAATACTATTTACAATTTTAAAATGTGTAATTCTCTCGTATAGTATTTGAAAAAAATAAATAAATCTATGATCTATAAATTTTTTTTTTAATTGTGACTTTATTTTTTTAAAAGTGAGTATGCGGAAACTTAAAATTCCAAGATTGTATCTACTACTGCTCTTGATATTATATTTTGATATATTCCTAGCTTGTGGATACATTTTGATAAATTGAATATTATAAATGCGATATGAATATTATAAATTGCTCTTAAAAAAAACGAGTAATTTGTTAAATAATGATACACAAGTCCCGCATATTAGTTTTTTAAAAAATAAATGTGATTTATTATTAAAGGATAAGTTCTTCTATGTAGTTTGTAAATTTATTTATTTATTTTTTAAATATGCAAGACTTAAGCCTTTTTTAGACACGTGTCATTATAAAATTTCTCACAATTTTATTTTATAACATGATTCAAATATAAAACTCTTTTTAATTTTAAATTTACAAAAGGACGCTGCTAGTACGCCGCTCAGCTTTGACAACTGGATGTGCCCTCAGTGCAAATTGTATTTTTTATGTTCTTTTTCTTTCTCACGTTCTTTAAACATTTTTATACATTTTTTAAAAATAAAAAAATACATCAATTCATTAATAGTCACTTTCTTACTATTGAGAAAAAAAAATACATGATCAAAGTGAGGGGGAAAAACTATGGGACATAATATCATTTTTATATACAAAATTTTCATATATTCATTACCCAATTATTATTCAAACAAAAAAATCAATACTATACCATGTTTATAAATTTTAAAGTAAAAATAATATTAAAAATTAAATTTAAATATTTTTTTAATATTTTACTCTAATTTTTTAAATTCAATAAAATATTTTGCACTGTATGTCCAAACATACTCTTGATACGCTAGAGAAATGCAATAAAGGGGCTGAACAATTTTATGATACGTCTAACAATGTTTTTTTTTTTTTTTTTTTCTTCTATTTATGCCCTTGATATTTCCTAGGTTCTACGGTGAACCACTAAATTTGACGGCTGAGATTTGTCAAGAACAAAAGCTACGAATAATCAAAGGGTTGCGGCCGCGAAAGCTGGGCTCGAGACAAAACAAAGGGGAATAATCATTCGTAGTCGTCTACGACTCTACAGACGCAGTGAGGTCTACTGTTTCTGTACGCGGAATCTTAAAACTGCCCGATAAAGATCTGACTCCTGCCCAACTTCAGTCCCATCTACCGCCCCCTCACTGACACGGTCACCTGTCCTACCCTGCCCGCTCCCGCTTCCTCACTCTATTCTCCGAGACTGAAATTTCTCTGTGATAACGGGGTTTATAAATGTGAGGGCGAGGCCTCCACCGCTGGAGGAAGGTGGCGTTGGTTAGAGTTAGAGCCCCTCTCCGGGGACCGTCCATGAAGTGCCCTGTACTTGTGTAGATTGTGAGAGCGAGGGAGGGAGATGGGTCAGGGATTGAGCTGCGGGGCGAGTAACGAGCAGGGGCTCTTCAGTGCGGTACAAGCTGGGGACTTGAAAACTGTGGAGGATCTGCTGGAAAGAGACCCGGCTCTCTTGCACCACGCCACTGTCTATGATCACCACTCTGTGCTTCACATAGCCGCTGCCAATGCCCAGGTCGAGGTGGGTGCTCTTCTGTTTCAAGACTTATTTTCTTGTTCTTCGGCCTTTTGGCAGTCTGACTATGGGTTCTTTGACATAATGATGAAATTTCTACCTTTTTTTATTAATTTTATTTTTCCGATTGATTTTTGGGTCTTTATTAATGCGTGTTTCGGCATTTTGAGTACGTTGTAGATTCTGTCCATGCTTTTGGAGCGATCTATGAATCCAGACTTGTTGAATCGTCAAAAGCAGGTACGAGCGTGTATTCACAAATTTATATTTTCTTGACATTTTATCGTGGTATGAATGTGATGTCTCTTTTTGGTTCAGAATGGATTGATCGTGAGGTTAGGTTCTCTTCATTCGTGCGTCCACCAGTTGTGGTATTGATCTATTGGTTTGAAATGTTGCAGACTCCGCTAATGTTAGCTGCAATGCACGGCAAGATCTCATGCGTCAAAAGGCTCCTCGAAGCTGGAGCAAATGTCTGTAAAGTTTCCAGCTTTATGATTCAGATTTCTCTTCTGTTTATTTGAATCTAAAAAATGAAGTGGGTAATCTTATTATCAGATATTGATGTTTGATTCCCTTCACGGAAGAACCTGCTTGCACTATGCTGCTTACTACGGCCATGCCGATTGCCTTCAAGCAATTCTCTCTGCTGCTCAATCTAGTACCGTTGCTGTTTCTTGGTTAGTTTTTTTCCCCGCATCGATCTCGTGCGCTCTCTGGACTTATAGTGCTTCCGAGTATTCGATATTGATATTTATGGTGATTTGATTGCCAGGGGGTTTGCACGGTTTGTGAATATTAGAGATGGTAAGGGAGCAACACCTCTGCATTTAGCAGCCCGTCAAAGACGGCCTGATTGTGTACATATTCTCCTAAACAATGGAGCTCTTGTTTGTGCTTCAACCGGCGGATACGGGTAATATTTCCAGTGATTAATTTGTTTGGTATTGACTCATGATATTCTTTTGTTTCTTTGGATTGATATTGCTGTCAACAGCTCCTTGGGAAGTACTCCGCTTCATCTGGCTGCCAGAGGCGGATCTCTGGATTGCATCCGTGCATTGTTAGCATGGGGCGCGGATCGTCTTCAAAGAGATGCATCTGGGTATGATATAGTTTTCTTTTAGAATTAAAATCGAAACGTAATTATGTTCTCAATCGAATGTGCTGAAAGCTGAATAACATGCTTGGATTCCTCATATCAGCTAGTTTTAACATATTTCACGGGAAAATAATTCGTGGTTTATCTTGTATGATCCTGTTAAAATCATCTGCAAAGTTGGCCATGTTAATAGGGCCATTTGGAGATATTAGCTTTAAAGAAGATCCTTATGTTAATCCCATATCCAATTGTTTAGCGGTCCATTCTGTTGATTTATTCCAGCGAATTGTGTTTTTTTTTTTTCCTTCTTTTGATGTTGAATAACATTCCATGCTCAGGACCTTTTTTATAAATTGAACTTGTTGGCTTTTAGCTCAAATTGATTTTCCAAATACTGATAACCGTGAACTATTTGTTTTATTATGTGTTTGCAGGAGAATACCATATTTAGTTGCTTTGAAGCGCAAGCACGGTTTATGTGCAGCCTTGCTGAATCCTTCATCTGCGGAGCCTCTTGTCTGGCCTTCACCTTTGAAGTTCATCGGTGAGCTTAATCAGGAGGCAAAAGATCTGTTAGAACAAGCCTTGATGGCGGCAAACAGGGAGAGGGAGAAGACAGTTTTAAAGGGCACTGCATACTCCCTTCCATCTCCATCTCATTCTGATGTTGGCGTGGAGGATAACATTTCTGAGGCTAGTTTTCTTTCACTTCTTGTTGATGTGCTTAATGTAATTTTGATTTTCTTCAGTGGTAGTAGAATCAGAATGTCTGAAATGTGAGTTTCTTGCAAAGCTTTTTCAATCTGTTGCATAATAGAAAGAAAGATTTTTAATTTGTAGTCTTGTTTATCGACACCACTATTGATGTGGAAACCTGCCACATCAGATAGTGTTGAAGACTTGTAATAATGGAACAATTTTAGGTGAAGTCTTAAAACTATCTCAATTTTGGGTCTTGTCCCAGCTATTAGATGTTAAACTGCTATTATTCTGTTCTTGCAACGTTCTTTATTAAGAGACATATCTTCTAATATTATTCTGTTAACTAGAGAAAGTGATTGCTGCAAATCTGAAACTGACATATTCATTGGGGCAATCATATGCAGGTCAGTGATGCTGAGTTATGCTCCATATGCTTTGAGCAGGTGTGCACTATTGAAGTCCAAGATTGTGGCCACCAAATGTGTGCACATTGCACATTAGCACTTTGCTGCCACAATAAACCCAACCCGTCCACGGCGTGTCTAACCCCGCCAGTTTGTCCATTTTGCCGAAGCACCATCTCCAAACTGGTGGTTGCAGATATAAAAGACTGTGAGGACTCCGATTTCAATAGTGGTGATACGAGTTCTTGCAAGTTAAGAAGGTCAAGGAGGTCCCAAAACCTCAGTGAGGGAAGTAGCAGCTTCAAGGGCCTAGCTGCATCATTTGGAAAGATGGGCGGCCGGAGCTCTGGACGGATTGGAGCTGAAAATGAGTGGGTTGATAAGACTTGATGGTTGGTGGAATTTGGCAATCAAAAGATGTCATGTCATTTTGACGATCAAGATAAAAGAGACTGTCTAATAGTAAAAGGGAAGAGGAAAATGATGAAAAATGGCATGGCCATAAGTGCTGGATCACCCATTTAACAAGTATAGATGGAAATCTACCTCCTATAATGTAGATCTGAGAAATAAGCAAGGAAGGTAGTTGAAATTTGGGTTGGTAAAAGCTTGGTTGTTTGGGTCATTTTGTAATATTTGTTTCCTTGAGACTGAAGAAGTATTGATGATTTTTTAGGGTCTTCCAGATGCCTGAATTTGTAGAAAAAATCCAAGATATTCTTTTCTTTGGAGTAAAATTTAAACATTCTTAGATCTAGCTACCACTTGGGATATTTGAGAGCCCTTGCTTCTGAAATGTACGGTTGTATTAGTATAGAGTTAGGGACACCAAAAATGATGGTGGGTCTTAAAAAATATCCATCATAGAGGTTGCTTTCAATAGCTAGATTTTTCGACTCAATCTAGCTAGTGGCTTGCAATATATCATAGTTGAGAAATGTTACAGTAATAAAGTGATTTTACAAAAAATATATATAAATTGACGTTTTTTAACGTGATTTATTTTACAATAAAAATAATTTTATAATTTAATGTATTACATTAATCACGTAAATTTGGGTTGGGTTTTTTTTGTGGAGATTTTTTTTATGATTAAAGTATTTCTTATCTTAATTTAAACTCAAAACAAATAATAATGCATTTGGATCGATTGAATTGGAATTTCTGACAGACAAAGGGTAGAAAAACGTAGATAAATATGTTGAAGGCCGACAGAAAAGATAAAATTGGAAGGAAAATCCGATGGATCATCCACTAGGGGGCATTGGGGGAGGTGCAAGGTAAAAATAGAAATATTATTTGTAGTTTTACACCGTGTAAGAAAAAAAATAAATATGAAATTTATATAAAAAATTATTATTTCACTGTAAATTTATTATCTTTAATTATAAAATTATTATTATTTATTTTAAAATTATATCTAATATTATTAAAGATAAAATGATAAGATATAAAGCTGCCACGTGGACTGTAAGTTGGGCCGAAGAGTGTGTAGAAAGTAATGAGAGGCCCACCAAACTTGGTGGGGGTTGGCTTTTTGCCTTTGGATATGCATGGGCAACGTGAATATGGCAATACGAGGAGTCGTGGATTTTTTTATTTGATTTGACTCTTTTACCTCCCTCTCATCCGTCCCGACTTGTGTAGCCACTTCGTTGACAGGACAATGTTACAGCTACGTCTGGGAGTTGGTTGGGTGGTATTTTCAGTTATATGATGTGTTTTTTTAAATTATTTTTTATATATATATATATTTAATCTTTTTATTAAAAAAATTCATAATATTATTGACAAAATTTTTTTAATCATAAAATAAAAAAATAAAAAATAATGCAACGGTAGCTCCAGCGGTATCACTGACATTATTCTTGTTGAAATGTCCCGTGGGTCCCACCCCTCATGAATAATTTTTTTTCGGTTTGAGAGAAAGTCCTCCATGAATCATTGGAATGTATTATGTATGTCTGATCAAGTGGGGGACCATGGTGGACACCATATTTTATGGGTCAGGTACAAGACACCTGGGTAATATGGGGATCGGGGCCTACACCTAGAACAAATATATGTGGCAGTCGGGCAAAACAGGAAAAATAATGGCATCTTCAACAATTTGTTCACGTCAGATGAAATTTTAACTTGAAATTTAGATTTATCTACGAGGAGTTAAAAAAAAAAAAAAGCCAATTCTACGTATAAAAATGTATTGAATTAAAAAAAATTATAAATTTTATTTGTAAAAAAATTTTAAATTAAGATAAATTTAATAATTTAAAAGATTGAGTATTTAGATGTTTGATTCAACTTAAAATTAGATTAAACTCATAAATTAAGTTCAGATGAGTCCAACTTCCAAATACCTTAACATCAATTTGTATAGTACGATTAAATTTAAACTTTATAAATATTTAAAGTCTTATATATATTTTCTGTTGTTGAGAATATGTATATAAATATTAATACTAGACAACTTCATACCTATTAATCTTTTTTGTTAATATATAATTTATTTTACAAAAATATTAATTTTCTTCTATAATTTTGGTTTGAATACTGATAAGACAGCATTTCATCATAAATTCAGTTATAATTGTAAAATATATATATAGTTATCTTTGTATTATATATGAAATTATATTAATTAGATTAAAAAGTAAATATATCGATTAACTCAACTCATTTATATGAAACTAGTTAAACAAGTTGAAGTGGGTTAAAGATGTTAAAATTGGTTGTGACCAGATTAACTCAATAAAAGTTCACTACTAAAAGGGTTAAGCAAGTCGTGTCACACGTTTTTTATATGGACTAAGTTAGGATTTTAGGGTCAAATCCATTTAATTGAAGAGTCGGATTCAAATTTACTTATATAATCTAATACTCACGACTTGACACGACATGGAAACGAATTGCCACCTTTAAATAAAGGGAAGTTGTTTTGTCATAAATTTCCATCTCATATTGTAATTTAATAAAATATATTATATTAATAAAATTAATTATAATAATTATATATACTAAAAATTAGCATTTGTATTGCAAGAAATATTATTTGAATTTGGAATAATAGTATCACATATTTGATGGTATTTATAAAAGTGAATGTATAAAAAATGATATACGTACAATTACAAACATTAGTAACACTACATAAGAAATAATTTTTGAAAAATAATTGATTTAGAGAGAAATCTTATAAAACAAGGTTTACAAACTAATGTGTCTTATTATGGTACATCATATTATAATTTCTTTCAATATAAAGTATATTTAACTTATCACATTGAACTAAATCATTTTGTGAGTTTTAATTTTGAGAGGTGCTCTTGTTGACTTGGCACTTCTCATAATGCCTTATCCCGCTGGTTCGCAAAGCCATTCTCACATCCAATTAGCCATATCAAGTAGAGTTTGGTTCCCTCAATTCATTAGCACGCAGCTCTTTTCTCCACTGCAAACATATGTCAAAAAGATTGATGATTTTTCCCTTCTTTTTCATCAAGCTTTCGGTTTTCCTTCCCAATTGATGATCTTTCTACTTTCTAGATGGGTCCAAAATGTTATAAACACCTATAATTTAAGGCTCCCAAGATTGACGCTATTATTGTTGGGAATTTGGACCTTCCAAATTCATCCCCCTAGGATCTACCTTTTGTAGGCATAACAAAAAAAATAGAGAAATAATAATATAAGAAATTTACGTGAAAACTCTAAAACATGAGAAAAACCACCAGACGTAGAGGAGAAAATCCACTATGTGAAAAATTATTACAATCACATAATTTTTCTCCTCACCCCAAACACACACACAAAGCTTTCCCCACTAACAAAACTTTAACTCACACCTCTTCCCATTTTACAGAAATGGACAATAGAGGAATTTAACTAGAGTCAAAAGTTACTAGTTAAGCATTTGACTGGTGCACTTAACTATGAAGCTAAACCTCATTTTTATAGACATAAAGATTTGCTCCTCCTTTACTTCCCATCGGTGTGGGATTAAACAAAGGAGCACAAAAGTCAACAATCTCCACCTTGCGACTTTGACTGGTCCTACAGCCAAACTCCACCTCAATGAAGATCTTCATACCTTCCGCTATCATGCTTCACCATAAAAACATACCCACTCAGAATAAACCAATTCCAAGCATTTCACTTCGGCTTATGTCGAAAACAATTTTGCTGAAAATTTATGGTGTAACTTCCACGTTTGGCTTTCCTGGAAGTTCATCAGCCATCGACATGAATTTCCACCATACACCCTGCATCAATGCCAAACCAATGCCTATGTGCAAACTTGTGGACTTGCTAACATTAACATATCCTCTATCATGGCAACTTTAGAAATTAGCAGCATGCCATGAGGATGTACATATCTCATTTTTCATGGAGAGAGACACAACATTAGTATCAATACCAGTATCTCCATTTACTGACTTGGAGCCACTTGCCGAATCCGCTCCTTGTACTAGTCGTTCCACCAGTCGCTAGTATCAATGCTGACTTCAGGGGTTGATCCGCCCTTCCACGCCTTGTGTAAACCAATTTCTCCACCTCAAATCTTGTCCCTCAAATCTGACAAGATTTGAAGGCTTACTTCTTCTCATTTCTAACATCGCCTTGATAAATTTTTACCGTAAAAATGAATAGTACCTCACTAAATAAGTTCCCAGGAAAGATTGGAGGGTCACAATGGACACACTTGAAATTTCCAATCTCCTAGACAGAACCTCCTTAGACTATACGTATCCACACTACCACACCAAAGCTCCACCCCACAAAAAGAACCTAATGGCTCTGATACCAATTTTTGAGAATTTGGACCTTCCAAATTCATCCCCCCTAGGATCTACCTTTTGCAGGCATAAGAAGAAAAATAGAGAAATAATAACAACACAAGAAATTTACGTGGAAACTCCAAAACAGGAGAAAAATCACCAAACTCAGAGAAGAAAATCCACTATGTGAAAATTATTACAATCATATAATTTTTCTCCTCACCCCAAACACACCCACAAAGCTTTCCCCACTAGCAAAACTTTAACTCACACCTCTTCCCATTTTACAGAAATGGACAATAGAGGTACTGTTTAACTATAGTCAAAAGTTACTAATTAAGCATTTGACTAGTGCACTTAACTATGAAGCTAAACCTCATTTTTATAGACTTAAAGATTTGCTCTTCATTTACTTCCCACCGGTGTGAGATTAAACACAGGAGCACAAAAGTCAACAATTATCATATAAAATAGACCTTGCGGACTGCATGCAATGCACCATGGGTTAAGCAAGATACCTGTGTTTGCCAAAATATTATGATAATAATACATATAGTTTTGCTGCTACTTAGCACGCTAACACACTACTTGTCATGCCAAGAGCCTAATAGCATGATGGCATATGATCTTGTTAAGTGACACATGATTTCATTCAGGAAATATGGTAACCGTCGGGAGTACACTGAAAAAAAAAATGTTAAAAATGACATTTCCCATCTTAATCATCCAGAAGTATATTTGCTCATAAGTGAACAAACTGAAAGAAACAAAAGCAAAATAAGTAGTTGATTCCAATAATGTGAGATGACTATTTCCACCACTAAGATCCCGACAGAACCATGAAAGATATCTAGCCCTTTGGAAAATCTGACACAGAAATTTTTTACCTCAGTTTCTCCATATTAATTACCGAACTCTGCGTCCGTGTCCGATGAAGAATCTGTGTAGCGAATTGGAGAGCCAGTGATGGGAAGAGTGTTGAATGATATTGACGCAGATCAGAAGTCGCAGTTTCTAACCAACGCAACTCTCAAATGCAGAAATCAGTCAGAAAAATGGATCTTATTGCAGATCCTTCAACAAAATAGACAAAAATGAGCAATAAAACTCTGCAATAAGAGATAAGATGATGTTCAGGAAAGCCAGACCCACCATGAGAAAAGTTATAGGAAAAAACAGTACGTACGAAACACCTCAGAAGCTGGACAGAGAAAAAGAAAAATCTGGCCGGGGAAATGCAGGCAGGGAGAAATTCAGACCAACGAATACCTGTCACGTTTTTTTTTTTGGTACTTTCTGTGGTGATTGATTGCATGTGGTAAAACAAGTCCAATGAGGTCACATGAAAGTTACAGAAATGAATGATTGAACTATGGTTTCGTCGGTGTTTTAAGCTCTATAAAACAACTGCAGTTTGATAACTACTGAGAAGATGAATCTGGGTAAATCTATATAGAATAGTAGAGGTTCTTTAAGGGTACGTAAAGCAGTTCAAGAACATCACTTACATGAAAGAGTGAGCACTAAAAATAAGCAGAAGGTGCTGTAAAAAACAGTAAAGAAAAAAAAAAAAAAAAGAGTAAGAAGAGTTAATCATTTATGTGCACACTTTCTCTTTGTTTTCCTTGGTTTTGTTGACCAGAAATGGAAGGAGAATCATCTCGTTTTTGAAGTAAACAAAGGCATATGTCCGGGAGAAAGACGTTCAGAGTTAAAGACAGACAGACACTGCCGGGAGAATCAATTTGTTCTTTCTCTATAGCCTTAGGCTCAGTGTTCTTTTTATAAAGTATTGATCTCTACACAGGCAATACAAGGGAGAATAAAAAAAGCTAGGTAAAAAGTATATGTTCTTGTTCATGCACTCTACATGTGAACAGTATATAAGCAGGTGTATTGTTTACCTATTCTCAAGGCAAATCATGATACTATTCACAGCACTATACGTGAACAATCATTTAAATATAACGTGGGGTATAATCCCTCGAGTGTTTTTAAGAGATCAGATAGACATATCACGCAAGTCCTACAATATTTCACGACTTTATACGATTTTCAGATAGTGTGGATTCGACATGATGAATATAAATATATATATATAATATAATATTGTGCCAATCTCTCTATATATAATATCATACGGTCAAATTTGAACAAAAAGTTTAAGAGAAATTTCAAATGTTTAGATACAAAATAAGAAAATGCAAACACAATATTGAGCGTCCTAGCCGTTGGGAATGATTAAAGGAGATCATGGCGCATCGGCCTTTTGCTGTTATGAATAGTATCATTATTTTGAATTCAAAAATTGTGAGTGACTTTTGAGTATTCTTTGTACACTCTACTCTACTACTTTGATTGGTCGTATCAATTTATTTTAATATAAAGCAACTACTTTGCCTAATCACATAAATAGAGTGTCCAAAAAATACTTAAAAATAACTGTATGGAACAAAAGTCTTAAGAATTTATCTTGTTGACATTGGAGGGGTGAGGTCGTACTTCATGATTTGTGTTTTTGATTACCGTTGGAAGAAGAGTCGAAATCATAGAGTGGTTGTCAATAGAGCCTTTTACAAAAGATCCGTTGCTGTATTGAGGGCTAGGTGCATGAGGTTCTCTGAAAGACCATAAACTTCAAAATATACAAAACATGTTAAAATATATATATAAACATTCCCTTAGGGAACATTTCTGTGGTGAACGAATGCTTCTAGCACAGTGCCTCCTCTTCCCCAGCAGTACCCCCAAGATCCACAAAACACCTCTTCCCCCACAAATCAGCTGGGGGAAGGATGGAGAAGCTCCGCCACCCCCCAGCTCTACCAAATCTAATCTTTTTCCCCTCCACCTTCATCTTTCTATTCTCTTATTTCTTCTCTCTAGTTATCCCATTTTAATAGTTTTACTGTTGCGCCTTAAGCCGCCCAGAAATCACACCCACAATGGATAGAGACAATATTTAAGTGGTTCGGCAACTTGCCTACGTCCACTGAAGCGGAAATTCGATTTTTCAATATGTTTGTAAAAAATTACAAACACCCATAAGCAATATCTCTATCTCTCCATCTCACTCCGTTTTGAGTTTCTTCAGAACCTAAATTTCGCTCAACCCTCTCTGCCTGATCTCTCACCGAAGTGAGGATGGTTTTCATCTTCAGAATTCATCTCCTTTTATAGGAGAAATCAAGGGGGACAAATGGCCACGTTTCTTGGCCAATATGCAGCCATTTCAGACTTGGGAGAGCTCAGTTGGTGGGTGGCCTAACTGGGTAGGTGGCTGCCTAATAATCCAAAGCATCAAATGGTGCACATTTGGGTGGTAATTCAACAATCTCCCCCTTCACCCAAGTGTGCCATACTAGGATGCTACAAACGGTTGTATCTTTCAAATGATTGAACTCCTTCATTGGAATGCTTGTCAACCATGAGAGATCCGCTATCAAATGCATCTGCTGGTACGTCTTCAAATGGATGTCCTGATGCCTCTCCAAATGCATCTTCAAATGCATTAGCATCGTCTACACCCACGGAGCTTGCAAGGGATTTTCTTCAGAGGAGATTTACAAGTTCTTTGCTACACAATCTCAACTCTCTAGGATTCTTCTTTTCGCTCGAGTCCATAAGTCCGCGCTCATGTACACCTTGAGCAAACTGAGCTTCGCTCGTACCACAGCCGAGCGAACAATCTACCTGGTTGCCTTTACAGCTTTCATAATCAGGCTCCATAATCCTACAACACACCAATCTCCAACTTGGAGACTGGTTCTCAATAGGGCTATAAGACGGTCGGTTCGGACCGGAAAAACAGAAAAATATAGGGTTAGGGTTCAGTCCATGATTCCTTAGACCGAACTAGTTCGGTCCGGTCCACGGTCCATGATTCCACGGACCGAAGTAGACCGGACCGACCGAATTAAAAATATATATATTTATTATATATATATATATATATATATATTATTTTATATAATTAATTATGTAATTTTCATCTAACCTATTCCCATTTATAATATAAAATTTTAAATATGTAATTACAAAATAATATTCTATTAATTAAGTAGTGTATATTATCAATTAATTATAACCAATTCACCATTAACTAATTACTAACATCTACATCTATATCTAATTAAAGTTATTAGATAAATGTTTTGTAAAATACCTAAATTGTAAGTAAATATAAAACAATTGGTAAATTATAAATTAACTAATCTAATACCAATTTCCCATTATGTATATATGTATATAGTATATATATATTATAATTTATATATAAATATAATTTATAATTTAGAATATGTATTATGTATGTATATATAATTTATAATATGTATCATTGACCATATAAAATTTCTTTTTAATGAGTTAGTTACATAATCTACATTAATAATTTACTTAATTTTAATTTAGTAATTTAAATAAAATGTTTAATTGATTTATTTAGAAAAAAAGAATAAAAAAGAATAATTGGATCGGACCGAATGGACCGACCGAATGGGACCGGACCGAATGCGGACCGGACCGAACGGACCGACTAGATGTTTGGTCCAGTCCGGTCCGGAAAAAATGATAGACCGAAAAAATGATGGACCGAATCGGACCGGACCGAACCCGACCGGACCGGACCGGACCGTTTTCACCCCTAGTTCTCAACATGCCGAGCTCTATCTCCAGCATGATCCCTTATCATCTATACAATTTTACAGCTCATGTCTTCAACTTAGAAGACCAACTAAAATGATGCATAACTTTAGTTCATCACGTACAATGCCCTTAATCAACACATCTATATAGGGCAACACATCTCCCACTGCACTGGGAATTAATGGTCTCGTACGAACCTTGACACATATCAGAGAACCTGTTGCTGAGGTCTCCTTCTCTGATCTGACTGACTCATCATCTTGCTGCTATCTTTAGTCGATATGCCCATCTTGTGTGCAGTCTCTGACTTGCATAATCTCCCTTCTTGCAAGATTTTTCTTCATACCATAGTTCACTACCTTCATTCAGCAGGATACAATTTAAGGTAGTAACCACCATGGAAGTCTGATCGTCTTGGCAGTTATGTGATCATCAACTTTAGGTGTAGATATCCCTGGAACATCTGACGTTTTGTTCCCATCTCTCACACCTGTGCTTTATGTCGTGGTTTAGGGAGATTTCTTCAGGTCTAATTCACACGACCATTTCCACGAGTCAAGACCAATGAATCATTCGTGACCTTCCACGACCTTCTGAGAAAACAAACCTGAATGATTGTTGTCTTCAAGCTGTCTTTAACAGCATTGTGCACTGCAAGAAATACAACGTCTTCTATTTCTTCAATCACCATATTCACAACATCATTCTCAGTTTTCTCCTAATTTTAGCAGTCTCTTGTGGCCTGTCTTGCCACAAACTCGAGATCTTGCCAGAATCTCTTCTGCGCACATCCTCATCTAGGATAAGATCTCTTCAACTTCGTCTCCTTTACAAAATTACTCATAGCCATTCTCATGACTTCCCAACTTTTTGACCGCAACGCTAAATACTATTGGGCAACAATAGTACCTTCTGCCTTTTCTGAAGTTCAACAATTTCATCATCAGCACTTTGTTATTTGCAACTGGCTTTTCAAAGAAAACCACACTGAGATTCGGTGCGGTTCTCCTCTTAATAACAATATGCTCCATGAATTGTATGACTGCCAAAACCTGCTGATATAACAAGTTAATCAGCATCATCCAATGATTTGAAGTTTGCTCCATCAAACTTCACGATCCCAACTAGCTTAAATCAAGCCCAAGTGAATTGAGTCCGGCAACATTGGACTCCAACTGGCTACGATCAAGCCCACAGCAAATGAGTCCGTCACGACTCCAACTGGCTCAGATCAACCCCAAAACAAATGAGTCCGTCATGACTCAAACTGGCTACGATCAAGCCCAAAACCGATCTGAAGTATGAATGGTCCAGATCATTAGTACCGATGGCGAATCTCAACATTCCCACTGTACAGATGAGTCCAGAATAATCCAAATAGTTTGTCAGCACTATTTGATCATCGCAATTGAACTCCAACCGGCATAGATCATGCCCAAAATGATCTGCAACTCCTGGACAGTTCAGATCGACAGTGCCGATGGCGAATCTCAACATTCCCACCGCACAGATGAGTCCGGAATAATCCAAATAGTTTGACAGCACTATTTGATTATTACAATTAGACTCCAACTGGCATAGATCTAGCCCAACATGATCTGCAACTCATCGACAGTTCAGATCGGCAATACCGATGGCGAATCTCGAAATTCCCACCGTACGGATGAGTCCGGAATGATCCAAATGGTTTGACATCACCATTTGATCATCACAATTAGACTCCAACTGGCGTAGATCTAGCCCAAAATGATCTGCAACTCATCGATAGTTCAGATCGACAGTACCGATGGTGAATCTCGCAATTCCCACCATACGGATGAGTCCGGAATGATCCAAATAGTTAGAAAGCACTATTTGATCGTTGAAATCGGATTCCGAATGGCTTAGATCTAGCCGAACAAAGATCTGAAAAATGGACAGTCCAGATTATCTGGCGCGTGTACTCCACGCGCAGGGTCTGTGCGCCTGGCGCACATGAGGCGCGTGAGTCTCACACGCAGAACCCCTCTAAGGCGTGTGGGGGCGCATGGACGCGTGCCTCACACGCGTCTTCAACCTGTGCCGCGTGTGGGGGCGCGTGGGTACGTGACTCCCACCTGTCTTCTTCCTCCAGCCGCGCGTGGGGCGTGTTCCCCACTTGTCTTCTTCCTCCAGCGCGACTGTAGCGCGTGAATCGCACTCTCCGACTTCCAGGGGCGCGTACGGGCTTCTCCGGCATCCGTTTTCGACGCCGTTTGCGGCAACGGATCCGTCTTGATGAGAGGTACATTGTGGTATGATCAAAAATTGATTTTGATCAACTGTAATTTTCTGGGTAGCACGAACCGAAGCTCTGATACCAATTGTTGCGCCTTAAGCCGCCCAGAAATCACACCCACAATAGATAGAAACAATATTTAAGTGGTTCGGCAACTTGCCTACGTCCACTGAAGCGGAAATTCGATTTTTCAATATATTTGTAAAAAATTACAAACACCTATAAGCAATATCTCTATCTCTCCATCTCACTCCGTTCTGAGTTTCTCCAGAACCTAAATTTCGCTCAACCCTCTCTGCCTGATCTCTCACCGAAGTGAGGATGGTTTTCATCTTCAGAATTCATCTCCTTTTATAGGAGAAATCAAGGGGGACAAATGGCCACGTTTCTTGGCCAATATGCAACCATTTCAGACTTGGGAGAGCTCAATTGGTGGGTGGCCTAACTGGGTAGGTGGCTGCCTAATAATCCAAAGCAGCAAACGGTGCACATTTGGGTGGTAATTCAACATTTACATCTTCAAAAATGACTATTTTCTAAGGTCTCTCACAAAAGTTTGTCATTTTTCACGATGAAGTTGGTAGAAGAGAATTCAATATAAAGGAAAGAAAAGGGCAACACATGTTTGCTTTTGAAGGATGCATGGCAAGTGCAAGCAGCGCACGTATCAGAAGTCCACAGGCGTCGAGTCACTGCACCTTTTGAAGTGGCCCGGCCACGTTATATGGGCCTACGGAAAGCTCATGCCTAGTACTAGTAGACTCGCCCTTCAACCATGTCTTGTCTTCAGTTTTAATTAGATGGTCGGATCCTGGTGTGTTTTTTGAGCCCTAAGCGAATGGTCCTGAAATTTACAACGAAAACAAAAGTTTATGACCCAGTATAGAGGATAGGAACTAGGCTCACCCAACAGTACGTAATATATCATGTATATGTATGTATGTATGTATTTTGTCTTATATTGGGTCTCATTTTTATGACTACAATTAAAACTGCATCTTCCTATTAATTTAAACTTGTGGGATAAGTAGTAGTTTAACAATGTGTCAGAGTAGAAATTTTGAATTCAAATCCTAACTCTACGTTTCGTTCTATTAGTTAAATATTCCACATATTTGGCCAATTTTATTGGGTGAAGTCTAGCTCATACATTTTTTTAGGTGAAATCTGACTCATATATAACAATGCTTGTTTAGAATATATATATATATATATATANCTAGGCTCACCCAACAGTACGTAATAGAAAAATAAAATAAAATCTAAAATCTTCTAAAAATATAGAAAAATCAATTATTTACATTGCCATGATTGCCCCACTCAACACATAGTTGATATGGAAGCTTAATTAATTTCTATATCAGTTGACATCAAATTAACGATGTCAGTCTTTTTATTTTTTGCTATAATTATAATGGATCTCACAACAAGCACTATGTTTAGACACCGACTTGTAAGTAACAATACTAAAAAGTATGTCACATTTGCTTCTTAGATGATCCCCTGCTCTTCAATTCTCTTCGGCCTCCTTCCTTATATATATATATATATAGGCTCAAAAAATTAGAATCAGATAAGGACCGATTCAATGAATTGGATGATTCAGGAAAATTTTAAATAGGATATTTCAATGTTGATAAAAATATTAAAATCATATTTGATGCAACTCTCAAGCATTTTATATCATGTATAAAAGAGTATAAAATATTAATTTATTAACTAGTTTCAATAAAAATATGATATGAATCTAAATAGTTTTAATAAATATGTAATTTACGTACTTAACCTCAATAGTTGACATTTTTTTGCCTGATTTACGAAAAATATAATTTTATAAAGACCATTAAGTTATAAACATATGAAAAATGTAGTATTTTATGTACAATCATAAATTTAATCTAAAATACACATTCATTTCCTTAATTTTTTTAACTAAAAAATAAATAAATACATGTTTTATCTTTCAATTTTTCTGCAATTCTTATTGAATATAATGATAAAAAAAAAGTTAATATATGTTAAGTTCTATAACATTTTTGTAAAAAAATTAAAATAAAAACCCAGTTGTTATACAATTTAAAAATAAATACAATTTTGAATCGGTAGGAATCGGTTCAAATCAGCCTAAAATTGGCTAGAATCGATTGATTGAAGCGATTCGATGAATGATTCAAAAAGTTAACTAAAATCGGTTTGGTTTCTTACCGATTTAATCTGAATCAGCTGAATCGAATCATTTTTTCGATCTTTAATATATATATAATATGAAATATAAAATTAAATCTACCCAGACGCAGAACGAGAATTTCTCCAATGCTAAAGTAAGTAACATGAGATCAGAGGAATAAAACTTTATAAAAAGGATGTTTCTGTGGTAAGAGCTGAAAGAACCTGTTACCTAGTCTTGAGGGTTGTCCATTTTCCCTTCTCTACGTAGTAAGCTACCCGGACGTGGGAGGAGGGGCTCCCTCCATGCACCGGCCCGGGCGTTGCGATCGGAGGCTATGACTCTACGAGGGATGATGGAATGTTTGGGCTGTCATTTTTATTTTTATTTTTATGCAAATGAGTCTATTAATTATCACTTCTTAATTAGAGACATCTCATGTCAGTACTGCATTCATCCGAATTTAAGATGTTAGATGTAACATAACTCATGATCAGTTAACATTTTTTAACAAAAGGGAATATAAAGCAAGAGAGAAGTTTGTTTGCTTTTTTTTTGTTCAAGCTTATAATGTCTCTAAGTCTCTAATAATTATACGTATAAATATCATGATGTCATGTTGGGCTCAAATATATGTATATGTGTGTGTATGTATATATGTATGTATGTATATTATATGTATGTAAATCATGTATGAAAAAGGTATATATAATATGTACGTATGTTTATTATCATGTATTGGGTACAAAGATATAATATGTACCATGTACGTTTTCTTCTTTTTATTTTTATTATTTTTATTTATTTTTATTTTTTTAGAAAAAAAGAAAAAGAAAAGAAAAGTCATCATAATGTATGTATGTATGGGTACCATTACTGCTGATTACCTAATTCGATCGCTTATCGACATGAGTCCAAAGATCATAATGTTTTCAGCCGGCATGTCGTGGAAGACTTGTGGGTCAAAACTGACAACCTTGGAACTATCTGTAAATCCAAAGCTCTGGATTAGGAAACACTTGGTGATAATGTCTTGTACCAGAAGACAAATAAAATTAAAGGGACGGTCGATTAAAAATGCATGCAGCTTGCTGGTTTTAACAACTTCCACCATATCTTCTTCCATATTTCAAGAAGATCCAAACCTCAATATATGATCTCTACGTCTATAAAAAAAAGCCATGATCTAATAAAACTATTAATTATGGCCAGTAGGCCGGTTACAATGAAAATTTATGAAGTACGAGCTACAACAAAGCCAAAACAGACAGACAAGCATACCATGCATATTACAAACCCGTCCTCGATCATCTTTTCTTATTTGTCCTCTTTGTAGACTTGGAAGAAAAATAATTATTTGTAATTAAATATTGAAAAACACTAAATACACAAAGGAATCCTATAAAAGGATCCCACATACTGACATAGCACGTCAGTTTTTTTTTTTTCGCTCCCCTCGCCCCAGTCCCTTCCCCTCTCTCTCTCTCTCTCTCTCTCCCTCCCTCCAGTGGACCCCAAGCTCTTAAGTCCAGGTAGCCTCTGTCAATCTCTATATGGTGTGTAGGTTCTTCTTCTTCGTCTTTTTTAGTGGCTATGACTCCGACTATGCAAAGGTGTTTAGAAAGAACTTGAAGAGGAGCAAAATTTAGGTACGGTTTGGCCAAACAAAATTCTCATCTCAAATACAAAATTCTCATCTCATCATTACAACTTTCCCAAATTCCCATATAAAATATAATAAACTATTCAATTTTTTCTTAACTCTTTCAAATCTCAAAACAATAATAATATTAAAATATAATATTTTAATATTATATCTTAAAACTCAAAATTCTCATCTGAAAATTCTCAGTGACCAAGCAGAAGCCTTTCTAATCGGAAAGGCTTCTGTCACAAGGAGGAGATTTTGGAGCTCATGAACCACAAGTACACTAGTGAGCTTTTTTTTTTCTTTGATGAAATCGAGCTCCAAAGACTTTGTTTGCTTAGAAAACAATTATCAAAAGAATAAGGAAATAGAAATTTTAACATTTTAACTATTCTTCTCTTTGGTTACGGGAAAATGGAAAATCTTAAAGAGAATTTGGTTCGTGTATACTTTCTAAATAAGGAGGGACGGGACTAAGGGCTGCCATGCCGGAGATTGAAACTATCAGAGACGATGTCAGGGACAACGTCGGGGATGATTACCAAACATGGTTGTTGGGGACGGGATGTCGCCAAAGACTACCACATCGGCAGATGGCGGGAACACGTGCGAATTGGAAAGGAACGCTGGGGCTGAATTTGTGGGATTCTCAAAGTGGGGGGAAGTGAAATATGAAAAAAAAAAAAATTTGACGTGGTATAGTGCCACGCTAGTTTGTTGGATTTATTTGTGTCTCTTGTAGGACTCTTAAATATTTGCTACGAAGACGAATATGTGAGGCGAGAATGCGCCTGAATGAGTTCTTGAGGAGATAATTGTGTGCAAGGCCATGATTAGATGGTGTATATTTTAAAAAAGTGCTTTTTAGTTCTAAATCTTGATATTTAAATATTAAAATTTTATTATATTTATTTAGAGAGTTTATATAAAATTGTTGATACATCAGTAGATCGATTAAGATTTTGTAATAGTTTAAAAGAGTGATCGAAAAAACTGATAATTCGAATGATTACAAATTAGACAATAGTCTGAGATTTGTGTATTAATTTCTTCTTCTCCTTCTTCTTCTTTTTTTTTTTTTTTTTCTTTTGCTTTGATATTTGGCCTATTATTATTAGACGATTAAAGTCATCTTCTAAGATGATCGAGCGAGATACCTCGGATCACTGACTGATAATTCGTGGTTGGTTTCCCGGTGTCAATGGTTGTCTGACCAATCATATTAAATACTTTCAAAAGAAAAGAAAAAAGCCGAAAGAAGAAAGGGGAAATGTCTTTTGAAACCAAAATTCCTTATGATTAAAAATATGAAAGAAAAGATCATATGAATATTGAAATTAGTATAAAGTTAAAGACATTTTCTTCTTCCTAGTTCCAATGATTTATGATCTGTCATCTCAACCTAAAAAAAGGCAACAAAACTTCTAATAATAGAGGAGGAGTACTGGAAGCAAGAAATTAAGGAGATGCGCGGCTTGATACTGTAAAGAGAAGCTGGTGGGGTCGGCATGAACGACATTGAAGTTAAAGATACCTTTTTTCCAGTATATTTAGATAATTCCTGTCACCTGACGGAATATCCCACATGGGTTTGCTCAAACTGAACTGCTGGTAATTACAATGGTGAATGTTTTGTTTCCCTCTCTCTCTCTCTCTCTCTCTCTCTCTCTCTGTGGGGAAAGTCAATGGACCCCATTTCTTCTTTTCGAAGGATCAAGAAAGTCAATGCAATCCCAGAAATTAGAGAGAGATCAGACCTAGCTAGGTCTCCACTTCCACTTCCAAGAATGAGAAGACATACAGTCCCATGCTTGAGAACTTGAAAGATTCTCTTTTATTTTTCAAAGAGTGTATATATATAAAAACAAAGGATTCAAAGGAATCACAGTGCAGTTAAATATATCGATCGGCACCCTATCTTATGGCCTTTTGCTCATTCATTTATGGAGATTCAGATCTGGGTCTAGTACGAGGTCCCTACGTAATTCCTTGATAAAGATTAATTTTTACCAAAAAAGTACCAGAAAAAAAACAGATCGATAAAATTAAATATGAAATTGAAGAAGAAATGACATTGATAATGATCACAAACACCATTTTCATAGATAAAAATGGAATTTTATGCCGAAACTTCCATTTTAAGATGAAGAAATAAGCTTTCGCATAGCATACGGAAAACTATCATCTGGCTTCATCTCCTTTCTGTAATTTTCTTAATCTTACCGCTAAGATCTACTAGAAGAGCTGGAGGGAACAAAGATTCAATCTCATTTGACAGATCAAGCAGAATTCTTCGTCGAGCGACGCCTCTTCGTTTTGTCTGTACTGCTCTCGGTTTGGGTTTTTTTGGTGCATGAGGGCATTGAAGAACCACTGGGATTTTATTATCCAAAGAAGTTGGAGTCTTGAACCCATCATCATCATCTTCGACGTCCCTGAATTCTCCTGGAGGTGGAATTTTGAGCCGCAAGGATGATAGTACTGAAATGTTGCATTTATCTTCTTTTTCTTCATGATCTTGTTCTTGATCTTCTTTTTCTTTCACTTCAGATTTTTTAAGAAGCCCATGATCTTCTGAAGGTGCAGTTGGGCACTGATCTTGGAATTCCAATGTGGGTTTTGCTAGGAAATTCAATTTCATAGCATTCAGATCTTTATCAGAGAAAAGCATCTGAGAATCAGACACACCGATGAAAGACAATGAGTTGATCTCAGAGTGCATGTGGGAAAGGTATAAAGAAGACGACCAGAATTGGGACAAAAAAGGAGGAAAACAAACGGACAAGAAGAAGAAGAAGAAGAAGAAATCCAAAGCTAGAGAGAACTGAAAAGCCAAGGTAAGAAAACAAGAAAGATGGTTGACATACAAATGAGATGCCTGAGAATATAATCATAAAATTAGATCACCATCTTTTTCGTTTTTAAGTGATTTCTTCAACCTGCTTTGGATTTTAGTCCTGAAGACGTTTTTGAGAGAGGGGGAGAGAGAGAGAGAGAGCTATAGAGCAGGTGGGAAGCTTTAAACCCACTTCGGCGAAGGATCCAATGCAAATATATATATATATATCTCTCTCTACCCCCCCCCCCCCCCCCGGCTCGCCCTACGATTCATCCATTAACTAAACCATATTATCAGCTCGTTTAAGCAATCGATCGCTTTCTTTTTTATCTGATGTATACGAACTTTGATGCATCTCTGCACGTGGTTTACTACAGGAAAACCATCTGACGTTAACGTGCGTGTTATTTCATGGCTTTCATCCCCCATATTCTTATTTCGCCCCGATATTTTCAAAAGAATCTCTCAGGACTACTTTTGTCTGGCTGAAAAAGATAAATTTCTGCGTATTCTTTTTGTTATGAAAAAGAGACCATGTAACTTTTCTCAAAAACCCTTTTTTCTTTTTTCTCTGTGTTTTTTATTTGGTGGGTGCTTTTGCCGTCCCTTAAATTAGCCGCAAGAAGACAATGTCTAGTGGCTGGAGCCTGGTGTCGATTGTGGGCTCTCCTTCTTATAGTTTTATACTTTCTCTATAAATAATAATAAAATTATTTATAAATAATAATGAAATTATTTATAAATAATAATAAAATAGTAGCAAATTATTTGTGAATAGTAATAAACTATAAATAGTTTATTACTATTCACAAATAATAGTGAAGTAGTCTTTAGAATAATTTAATTCCTAAACATATCCTATGTGGCTCATGTTTAGTTTTCATTCTCATTTTCAAAATTAGGACAGAAATATATATATAGAAACTTGGTGAGAAACAACGAATGGGAGGGATACATTAGGAATGTCGTCATGACTAGCTCGCCTTAGCTGCATGCTTGTCAGAAACTACCGAGAGATATGATAGGAGATGATGAAGATCAAAAGACAGAAAAACAATTGGCCAGGAAGATCGAGTTCCTTTTTATCTTTTCATTAATTACGGGTAGAGAGGAATAATGGCCGATCAATGAAATCATCCAAGAAAACAAAAAGAACTACTTTTGATGAAAATAAAAAGATCTATGAATTTCAGCTAAGATGTATATCTTTAGAATTCAGATATATTAATTTTTCACAGTTAATAATTAGTTTAGATATTTATAATGATTTTTTTTTTTAATTACTGAGGAAATGTCTTGTTCGATTTGACCAATTCACGTATTGGATGATCTTGATCATCAAGTAATGACACGCGGCTGCCAACACTTATCCTAGACCACATCATATAAGAAGTCAAGGCATTGCCGGTTGGTAAATATTCACCATTTTGCAGCAGATCAGATCATGAGGCCATGCATGCCATTGCTGCTATAATCTTAAACATTCCATCAGTTATTCACGCAAGGGGTCCCAGTACTGCATGCAGGCCATGATGCTCATGTTTTGGATCATGACGAAGCTGCTGTGGCTTAGGATTCCCGCGTTGAACTTAACTGATCCGAGGAATCGATCGAGAGAGTACTTGATCAGATTTGGGACGTTCTAATATATGAGTTTGCTTATTGCCAGGGTGTAGTTAATTTCAAATTAATGAAACTATATAAATGGTAGCTAGGGTATATATAATACACGTACATCTTGCCCAAAACTCAGTGCCTTTTCAAAAGTTTTCCCCATAAATAAGGTGGATTAAAAGAGGAGATATAGGAGAAGAGTTGGCCATATTTACGTAAAAGAAAATACTTTAGTTACAAAGAGATTACACAAAAGTAAACTTCCAAACTGTACATCAGATTGTAAAGTTACTTTTATTATAAAATAAATCTAACGGATTCCCTAAATCATATCAATTTATGAGTTTATTTTGTATAATTTCTTTTTATCTGTAACAGCTCTCTTAGAGAAATATTAGACCATGGATCGAGATTATATATCTTGATGTTCTCAGCCTCTTCATTAGCATTATATATCGATCTTCATTTTTGCTTGTTTCAAATCATTAGTTCAAACTCGTCCCAATTGTTGCCCCGGAACCAAAATCGAGAAATCCCCTCCAATTCATGAACTCGGTTCAATCATAAGCAGTGTAATCAATTTTTGAGGGTTTGCAATCAATAATTGTTAAGGAGTGACCATTGCAATAATTGTTCTAGTTTTATGTTGGTATATATATATATACACTAATTAAGAAAAATTATATTATTTAGCCATTGTGTAGAGCATATTTAGTAAAATGCTTATATGACATAATTTAATTTAAAAGATATATTTTAAAATCTGAATCTTATAACTCAGATCATAACTTTACCATACATAAATTGGTGTATGTTCTAACACGCACACCACTTATAGGGGACCTGTTATAGTTTTTAAAAAACCAAAACATCAATAATCTTTTAATATTATAGGAACAAAGAAACATCATTTAGATAGTGAGAGAGATGGAAAGCTAGCTAGCCGGCCATGGCCCCCTCCTGTCGTCACTGTTAATAGCATCTCTTGAGATGATAAAACGTCACAATAAATATTAATTTCTTCCATCTTGACTGAAAAGTGGGGGACCCAATTGGATTGCTTGGGTTTCACCGCATCTCTTACCTGATACGACTGCAAATTAATCCCAGGACCACACACCTTTAATTAACTCCAACGAAAAAGAGAGAAAAATATATGCAATTACATATAAAAATGGTAAAAGAAAAATATTATATATAGTCAGCTTTTTATATTTTATGTATATTTTATTATTGTAATTAGTTTTATTAATTTTTTTAATACACAACTAATCATATTAATAAAATATACAAAAGAGTGTAAAATTAACTGTACATACAATTTTTAATAGTAAAATACCAATAAAGTTATAATACAAAACAAGATATCACTACAAAAAAGAGAGTATTTGTAATGGATTATATGTAATACGAATGATTATTTGTGACTAAAAAAGACTCAGTTTAATAGAAAATAGTCATTTTTACATAAAATAACTTATTACAACTAAGTAGTTTTCTTGTAGTGTATCATCTAGTGCAAAACTAATAAAAGTATAAAAACCTCAATGAATTATGATTAATTAATTGTAAGATACAATGAATTAGATCATGTCTTAATTAATTAAGGTCATTAATCATGGAATAAAACATAATTTTTTTAAAAAAAAAATTATCTAAAACATATATAAATAAGTAGTATAAATGGAAGAAGTTAAGTGATCTTGGCCGGGGCCACAAGTAAAATAATTAATTAAATATTTTTCTGATTGATTACTTTCACAAAAAGGAAAAAACAGATAAGCAGTAGTACTACTAATGTTTTAGTCGTTTATTAATAAATGGGTAGGTTGTGATCAAAAGCATCAACATGTTGATAATGTAGGGTACGGGGGCTTAAAAGAGAAAAGTGACACACACTCTGATGGCACATAATTGCCTTAGCTCTCATGCTCATGCTTAATGATTTTGCTTCCCATCTCCGATCATCATGCATGTCCCATCTCTAACAATCATCTCCCCCTCCAATCTCATTCCCTTTTGCTCCCTACTTTCCGCATTATTATTATTTACTTTGTTTTTCCCGCCATATTTATTAATTTCTGTAACTCTTATATAATTTTTGGATCTATATAATATATACGTATAATGTGGGCATGATGCATCACACAATGATGACCCAAATCAATATACAAGTGTCACACACTCACACATAGGATGCTCAATGTATTAGGTTAACTAACCCTTTTTGAAGGCCGTCTATGTTATTAATTTTTAAGTAAATCATACGTAAAACCAAACTAACATGGTAGACTTCAACGTTCCATGGAATTAGCTGCCCTCCCGGATTAATCCGATATAGACAAGAAGATTAGTGGAGTTTTGCTCATATTGTCGTTTAGCTAAATTTAATATCGATCATGTTTTGAAGTTCAAAGATCATTTCTCATGTGTTAGTATAGTGTGCAAGTAAATGATCCTCATGATCAACACTTGAGTTATTTGTCCCTTAACCTGGAATCGGATCAGCAAATTAGAAACTCAAAGATTACCATGAAGCTGGAATATTGTTCTAAAAATTGATGATCTCGTCGTTTATTCTTGCATGTATGCATACATTTGTCACCTAATTCGTAAATAGCAAAACTAATAACACAAACGACTTTATAGCGAAATGATACTTGCAGTTGTGAGTATGTAAGCGCTTCGCAATTATTTTGAAAAAAGTGAATAAATACGATATCTATATAAAAAGAAATTTAATTTTTTAATAGTGGACTTCACATTTTTTTTCAAACTGACTGCATATTGCTTGCACACTTCATAACTGTATGTAGCATTACTTGACTCTACAACAGCTATGAAGACAATTCGAGACTTACCTATTGAAGATCCTCCCCATACGGCTAGTTTCCTTTTGTACCAAATTTGTATCTCTCAATCTATGCACTTCCTTATTATAGAATTACATGTAACCAACGGTAGAATATGTGACGCCCCCAAATTCCGCTTGGGATTGAACGGACATTTGAAGCGTCGAGACATGCAACACAAGGTTACCTGCCCCCGTTCATGACATATAAGATGCAATGTTCCTAACATGCATCTAGCATTATGCAATATTCGCAGCGGATAATTTTTTTCTTTCATCACTGCTTCGGGACACTGTCATACAGTTTCCCAACACTACACCATGCTCTACACTTCTCTGTTACGCCATCCAACCCTTCGTGACACGCCATCTGGTGTTTCACGACTTAATACAGAGTACACTCACGTGAACTCTCTTCCATTCACACTACAAAACCCCTCACTGCGATACACGTCTCACGGTGCATCGCTACGCGACACGGAGTACGCGCTACGCGTACTTCCTTCGCTACAACACTCATCAACACGATGCACATCACACGATGCATCGCCATACAACACGGAGTACACTACATGCGTACTCCCTTCCTTCTACGACACACATCACTACAGCGCACGTCGCGCGGCGCGTCGCTGCATTACACAGAATACGCTACACGCGTATTCTCTTCACACAACCCGCCGTATCACATCTACGGCATCCATCTCACGCCCATACTTCACAACACAGTCCATAAACTACAAAATCAAACTCAACACTTCACAACCACACTTCGCTTCACAACTACGCAACGAACTCCACAAATATAACTACACAATCCACAAACCAACCAACTAACTATTTTAAACGTAAAATAACTAGAGATAGAAGGTTATACCATCGACGGGATAACCCGTGCGTCGCTCGTTGTTCGTCACGAACATGCGTCGGAAGAACGTACGTGGCGGTAACACCGCGTACGGTGGCTGTCCACCACATAAAGTGGTAGTTTGGGCTTGAGAAAGGCTAGGCGTGGCCTTGGAAGGTTCATGGTCGCCTTGTGATGGTCAAAGGTGGCGGAGCATGGCGGCGTCACGCCGTGAACAGTAAATCCGAACGGTGAGCGGAGGAGACGCGAGGTAGCGAAAATTCATAGAACTTCATGGCAAGCTAGGGATAGGTAGATGAACATGTGGTGGAGCTGTGGTTGCGAGGTGGTGGTCGGACGGTGGCTAACGGCGGCGGATCGGCCGTTTGAAACCATTTTTGGCCTTGGAGAGTGTAGGAGAGTGAGAGCTCTACGAAGCTCCGTTGGCCATGAAATTTCTTGGGGAGGTTCATGAGAATGAGAGGAACAAGATGGTGGTGGTGAAACACCACGGGTGGCCGTGTACGGCGGCGCACGGTGGTGAAACCGAACGGGTGTTTTTAAGAAACCCATATGAGAAAAGTGAGAGTTTGGGAAAAAGAAAGACATGGGGAGGAAGCCCTTGATGAGGTGAGTCCAATGGTGGTGCTTGGTGGTTGATTTGGCCGTGTATGGTGGTCCAAAAATGAGAAAAACCCCTAGAGACCCATATCTTTGAAGGGAGAAAGAGAGAGAGTGAGAAGTCGGTTTAGTACACCACCGGCGTGGTTGGACTCGCCGGAGGGAGAGGATGAGGCCGGAGTGGGAGGTGGGGTCCGGCGGCCGGAGGTGGCGCCGGCTGGGACCTTGAAACCGAACGGCCATGGTGGCTTCCTTCATTCCGTCGACCAAGAGAGAGAGAGGGAGAGAAAAAAGAAAATAAAAAGAAAAAGAGAAAAAGTGAAGAGAAAAAAGGTAGGGCCAGAGTATATCGCTTCAATTCTACATTTCGGGATCCTCAAATAAACCAACAGTGAGTTAAAACACTGATTAAAAACGCTTAAATGTTTTATTTTAAATAAAACACTTTAAATAAAACACTACGATGAATTAAGGTAGAATATTATTTTATAAACTAAAATTTATAAAATAATATTTCCTCATCATTATATAAAAATGATAAAGTACCGTTAATTAATCGAAGAGGATAAAATCATTTAAATTAATAAAACACTTAATTACTACACTGAGAAGAATTAAGATAGAATATTATTTTATAAACTAAGGTTTATAAAATAATATTTTCTTCATCATTATATAAAATGATAAAGTATCATTAATTAATCAAAGTGCATAAAACACTTAAATTTAAATAAGAATTTTCAACGTAAAATTAAACCTCTTAATATCTTAAAACAATTAAAATATTTAATCTAAATAAATATCCACAATTATAATATTTT